>NQII01001462.1:0-97550 GCA_002778355.1 Clitarchus hookeri
AAATATGTTTCAAAGTGAAATTATATCCTTCTTGCTCTCTGTGGAGTTGGTCTTAAACCATTTACCTTCATTTCCAGGTTCAGTCATTCATGTGGATACATTGCTAAGGAGCTCTGAATGGAAATTTGGAAAAAAAAAATTTAGAAGCAGAGGTTTGCATACTTTTTTGGCATCATTTTTCATGTATATTGGTTTGCATGAGATTTCGNCATCATTTTTCATGTATATTGGTTTGCATGAGATTTCGTTAAATGGGGAAGGTTGAAATAATGCAAGTCTGTTATCACTTGTTTGAGTTGGTGCACTATAACTGGAAGTATGTGTAGGAGAATGTTATGGCATGTAGTTTCAATGCCTCTTTGTTTGTGAGTTGTGATTTTTAGAATTCCCATATAATGAATTTGATGTGAGATGTTGTTTAGTGTTTAGTAGGTTTTGTTGGACATCACATTGGATGGGATGTTATGGAGTTAATAAGGTTATAGTAATTTGATGTCACATTCAACTGGGTTATAAAAAAAGTTGTTAAAACCAACAAAAAAATTGCTTTACTTCAATACTATTGGCAGAGTTTGATATGGTGTCATGCCTACATGTCACGCAAGGCCAATCATTGTTGCTTTATGCCCAAACCCTGTCACTTTTTGAATGACGAGTTAAGCAAGGCGTTCAAAGTATACTATATTGACACTTTCAGTGCAGAACTTTGCAGTGTAAAACCTTAACCTCAGTATTTTGTAAATACAGTATCCTCTCATTTATTTGTACTTCAATCAGTTTTCAGTTTATCTGTGTGCCATGGTAAATTGCATGTAACAATTAACCTTCCTCATAGTTTTTTAAGAAATATTTTTTAAGTATGAGCGGCAGACATGATCAACAAATTACAGCTAAATTGTACGGCAATTTTTTTTTCTTTAATTCTGGAAAAACACAGTTTCTTTCTACATAAAATTTACAAATGTGGTCATATAGACTTCTCTCTGAAGAATTTTCTGACCCAGAGACTGGTTTATGGGAGCTGGTATTGGTTTCAACGTGCCTTGCATAAACCTATATTTTATGGGAAAACTCAGTTGACTGCCACAAAACTGCTGGCAGCCATTTGCAGTGACATTTGTAGAATTGTTTAACTGTGTTTTTCTGTATAAATTTGATTATTCATGTTCACTTTGGTCCCAACTAACACAGTTAATCAGGAGTGTGAACTTAAGGGCCATGTTTGTATATGAATCTTGAATGCAACAGCATTATTTAACACAGACATTATGTTCATTTAAACACTGTAAAGTTATTTCGTTGTTACAATCATTATTATTTTTGGTACATTTGTATAAGTGATTAATTTATGTCTATAGTTTTTCATTTAATTTCAATGGCAAAATTATGTTGTATTTCTATTGAACTATGTTGTGAACACCATAAAAATAATGAATACCTATTATGTTCTCTACATAAAAGTCCTGGGCATATATTTCAGCAAATAGTTTGCTTAACAGCAGTTGTCAGCATTGATGACAATTATGAATAGACAATATTTCACATATCACTTAAACAACTATCATGACTAACTATGCTTGTTATAGCATTTGTCAGCACTAACTTCTGATTTATATAAATAATGTTTACATGTATCAATAATTATCAATACTACTATGGGCTGTTCATGGTAATGTGAGCACTTTTGAGGCCTTAGTTACTTTTTCCTTTCAGCCATTTTTCATCGTTTAACTGCCTTTTTAAATAAATATTGCCACGTAAGTAATAAACACAGTGTGTGTATTCCACCGCACTCAGAAGTTAAAGACTAAGTCTAAAATAAAATATATTTACTGGCCATTATTCCAAATGAGAGGGCTTTCAAAAGTGCTCACTTTACCGTGAATACCATATATATGCATGTCAAGTGATATTGTGGCAATGAAACAAGCCAACAAAGAAGATCTTGTTGGGTACTTATGTGCCCTCACTTTCAGAAGCTGTCATGATCTACATAGCATGTTGTAAAAGGAAAAGGGTCTCAGCCAATCGTGCAGTGTTTTCTCAGGTATATGTGGAGCCTGATGGTGAACTCAGTATTGTTGGGGCAGGATGGGAAAAAAATGTCTGCGCTTAGTGTGAATTATCTTAAATCTGTGATTAAAACTGGGATTCTCTGTGGAGCAACAAGAATAATCATTCTTTTTAATGTACACGAATATTGACAAGAATGGAAAAGCATTGTTGATACTGGAAAGTTAAATCAAATTTTCAGTCTCCTCAGCCAACATCAGTACAGTTCATATATGTGAGGATTAAAAAATTAATCACCTTATTACGTGCATAATCTTTAACCCATTCATTAGTTATAAACAGTGATGCACACATTTAAATAAGGAAGTGGTTAAATAGCATGAGATTATACGTGTTTTCCTAAATGGTGGTTTTGTTTTAAGTGAATTGAATTTTCATATATTATTTTGGTTATTATTTGAATTATTTTCAACACAATTACCTCTGTGTCTGTAGTTTACCGACAGCAATGGAGTAACCAGAATTGTTTTACAATTATGATCGTAAAAAATTAGAAGGTATCAGTGTACACTCATGCGCGCGCTATTAGGTATACGGTCCATTCACGGTTACTTCCAACTTTCCTGAAGTCCAGCTGAAGTTCTACTGCCAGGATATTCCTCTGCCTGATGCAAACAAAGCTTAACCCAGTCTAGAAAATTACACCAAAGGGACAGTGCACCACAATTGTGCGCATTTAGTTTAGTAATACTTTGCATGAGAACTGTTTCTTATTAGGTATTACCAACACACCTGATTTTCCTCTGTTCTTTAATTCATATTGATTAATAATTAAATGATATAATTTATATATAAGATATAAGTAAAAGTTCAGTTTAACCAAAAATAAGGTACTTTTATGTCGGCACAAGTATAAAATACTTCTGACACCTGGCATTTTTAGGAAGCAACAGAATGTGTCATGCGTGGGGCGATTTCTCAAAGGTTTGATTCAAAAAGTGTGAAGAAACCACAAATAGACTTTACTCACAATCCCAAGTGTATGTGACGTTAAAGTCACAACTCTTGATTAGCATTCAAGTACTCATGGGCTTGGAATCGACAAGACAGAAACATAAAGTGTTTGGATGTGTGTGTTCTATCTCGAAGTATGAAAGTGTGAGTACAAATTCGGGCAGAAGTAATGACTCTCGTGTACTTAAAACTGTGAGTATGGTACAGATTTGCAGACATTCAAGAAGTGCCAGAAGTGAGTATCTTATATCCACCGTGGGGCCCCGGTGACTGAGCGGTTAGCGTGCTCGCCTCTTACCAGGGCAAACTGGGTGCAATCCCCGGCCGGGTCACCGGTTTTTCGCAAGTGAAAATTGTGCCAGACGATGCCGTTGGTCGGCAGGTTTTCTCAGGGATCTCCCATTTTCCCCACCCTTTAATTCTGGCACTGCTCCGTACTCACCTCAATCACCCTCACCTCGCTCAAGACCTTGCTTTTAAGAGCCGTCCAAATCTCTTCACTCACTCACTCACTCATTATATCCACTGTAGCATGAATGCCAGTTCTGTTGGTTTGTATATTCCCACTAACCACCATCCTGTTGGTCCACAATACACCATACGTTACACTACACTGTGCCGCGTTCATTACTGCCAGACTCTCGGCCACTATGATTGTGATATGTTAATGTCCCAATGAAATGCTCTTTCTTAAGTGACATAGTACAGTCCATTCATGGTTACTTCCAACTATTTTAAAGCCCTGCTAAAGTTTCACCTTTCAGCCTATTCCTCCGCTTCATGCAAACTAAGTTTAGCCAAGCCTATAAAATGACACTAAAGGGACAATGCACCACATTTGTGTGCACTCAGTTTAATAATATTTGGCATTAGAACTGTTTATTACTAGGTATTACCAACTCACCCATTTTCTCGCTAATTTTATTTATATTAATTACAAGTAAAACATGATTTATATATAAAATATAAGTAAAAGTACATTTTAATAAAAAAAAAGTTACTTTTATGTTAACAGAAGTATAAAATGCTTGTGATACATGACATATTTTGGAAACAACAAACATATCACACATGGGGTGATTTTTCCAAGGTTTTATTCAAAAAGTGTAAAAAAAAACCATGAATAGGCTATACACAATCCATTCTGTTCATTGAGTAATTTTCAGTTTGAGTGATGCCAACGTATTATTCTAAAGTCATGACAACCGTTGGCGAGTTAATATTACGTCTTCATTATCTTCAATGAATTTGGACATTGTTACATCACACTAAACACCATATGANATCACACCAAACACCATATAACTGTTTTTAATTCAGGTGGCGTAATATTACACGGCAAGCACTCAAAGTGTTAAATATCCAAGATATGTTGTGATGTAAATAACAACAGACCTGAAACTGTTATTTCGAATGTGGGATTGTTGTGACCTACTCATTATCACCTCAAGTGCCCCTTTTAAATTCTGATCCATGTTTGCTTTTGGATTAATGTATTGATTTAGTTCAAACATACTCTGTGGTTACTTGTGACATTGGGGAACCGTCAATACTGTCAGCACTGATTAGCGTTTGCGTTTATGTCCCAGGCACCCTGCAGTTCATCAAAGGCCGCAACAACAAGTGGCTGTTACTGTTTGACTGGCACATCTTCCACAAGGACTATAGCACGGGCCAAGGCGTGTACTGGAGGTGCAGCTCCTACAAGAAGTTCAAGTGCCTTGGTCGTTGCTTCACGACCGTGAACAGTGCAACATACCTCGGTCAGCCCCACAATCATCCTGTCGACCAAGCTAAACTCGCCGGGCACATGATCTTCACCCTTAACCTGCAAGACGTCATGTGATTCAAGGCAGTCGCAGCTCCTGTGATGAAAAACCAGTTCTGAGACTTTGATGTCAAGAAGATAATACTAATTTTTTTATGGTGTTCACAAAGTAGTTCTATAGAAATGCAAGATTTGTTTCACGTCATTTGTTTACTACACTAATGTACATCAATGTTCTACTTCAAGCTGTCCTTTTAATGCTCTGTGTTGTGTGTTTATTTGTAGATATTGCTCAATAGGAATTGTCATTGCCCATTTTCAAATTAAATATTTTGATGTTACTTTTATGTGTTTTGATATAGTAACAGGATTGGCCACATGTATGATTTTTGCTATTTAAATAACATGTTTGCTGAAGCAAGATGTTCTTTGTCTGGTCTGGCATTTTAAGACTTGACATAAAAAGGGCCTCAAGTGCCATCTCAAGAAATGTCGAGAGGTCTATGTGCAGAGCACAATAACATGAAAAGTGCAAAGTGACACAAGCAAGAACATGGTGACTAGAGTAACTGACAGACAACATGTCATTTTAGTGTTACACAAATCTCTTTAAGAGACAGTGTGCCCAACATGTTTACCTCATGTCCAGATCAAAATGGTAGACTATACAGACATGCATTGTCATGGAAGCTAGAATAATTGAATGAATGTGAATGCATCACAGTTGAGTTTTGGAAGAAACTGAAAGGTTGAAGAAGGCATACGTACATACCGACAAACACCAAATATGTTTGTGCTGTAACTCATATAATTGAAATGGTACGTGAGTCTTATTCATGAGTTTATCTAAATACTTACATAAAGCATTGAAGCTACTTGCATTGTTTATTTGAATTTTGTATTTTTCGTCAATTAGAAAACGCTTTTACATAGAAGTATTTTTCTTATTGCTCTCACAGACATTTTGCATATAAGTATAAATGCAAGAAACTAACTTATATTGCAATGTTTTTATGGTTTTGAAGCTAATGGTAGGTAATACTCTTGTTTTGTAGGTTTTGTGCACGAAACACTTGTCAACGTATATTTTGTGTTTGTGAGTAGCTAAATGTGTAGATTAGGTCAAAAATGTTACTGACAGCCCAACTGTACCCACCTCACCACACTGCAGAAAAAAATGGTCATCAAGATGAAACGCACCCAAAATGCCTCAGAAACGTAACAGAGAGACTTGTATGGCTTTCATAAATTTGCAAATTGACACACTGTCGTTAAGCAGTCATGTAATTTCGACATGCATATTGCTGGCACTGATAATTCATTGTCATGTGTTCATCCTAGCCTGGTCTCAACATCACAAGTGCACTGCATGCAGTTGAGAGTCCATGGCATCTTTTACTAGGAGTTGGCCAACTTCAAGCAAAGTTTTTACAGTTATTTTTATAGTTGGTGCCAGCTCACTTTAGAATCAAGAAAGATGGGGGTAGTTGCAGGATGAAAGGTGTTTACCGTGGGGAGAAACAGCAAGACCTACCTACCCCACGCGATAGTGACAGAAAGGTTAGTCTAGTGGCTTGGTACTGAGGCACTACTAGGCGATGACAGTTCCTCTGGTGAATCAAGCCCTGACAGGGTAATATAACCCCTGTCGTTCTTAGTACTCGGGAACGGAAGTTCATTGTAAGGGACTAAGGCCACGTGGTCAATAATCATGTGGTTCGTAGTTTCTGAAGTGGTNCATCACAAGTGCACTGCATGCAGTTGAGAGTCCATGGCATCTTTTACTAGGAGTTGGCCAACTTCAAGCAAAGTTCATTGCAGTTTTTTTTTATAGTTGGTGCCGGCTCACTTTAGAATCAAGAAAGATGGAGGTAGTTGTAGGATTAAAGGTGTTTACCGTGGGGAGAAACAGCAAGACCTACCCCACGCGATAGTGACAGAAAGGTTAGTCTAGTGGCTTGGTACTGAGGCACTACTAGGCGATGACAGTTCCTCTGGTGAATCAAGCCCTGACAGGGTAATATAACCCCTGTCGTTCTTAGTAGTCGGGAACGGAAGTTCATTGTAAGGGACTAAGGCCACGTGGTCAATAATCATGTGGTTCGTAGTTTCTGAAGTGGTAGGCCCTGGGCTTGATTCAAGAACAGTGTATCAGGATGGTTGATTTCTAGCCATTCAATGTCTGAGCCACCTGATTCTTGACCTGTGATGTGAAAAAGGAACCAGCTGCAAGGTGACCGTGGATCCAGCTGGATTCTGTCAGTGCCTGACCTACACAGGTACCTTGAGGTGGGATGATCTCTGCCAGGAAAGATCGTTGGTTAAATAGTAATCAAAGGACAATATCACACGTTGTTCCACTCTTGCCATCGTAATCCTGGCACCATGGAAGATGCCATGTGAAGTGCCGAATGCATCTTTGGTAGAAAAGTGTTTGTTGGCCATAATTTAACACAACATTTACTGGCCTGCTCTCTCTAAAGTTGGCAGCAAATTGAGTGAAATAAGGATATTGTCATAATTAAAAGTGTAATGTTCGAACTATTGGTCNTGCCATGTGAAGTGCCGAATGCATCTTTGGTAGAAAAGTGTTTGTTGGCCATAATTTAACACAACATTTACTGGCATACTTTCTCTAAAGTTGGCAGCAAATTGAGTGAAATAAGGATATTGTCATAATTAAAAGTGTAATGTTCAAACTATTGGTCNTCTCTAAAGTTGGCAGCAAATTGAGTGAAATAAGGATATTGTCATAATTAAAAGTGTAATGTTCAAACTATTGGTCATATTTGAATTATGGATCACGGAAATTGGTTTCCATTTATTTTGAACGTGAGAATAGCAGTTGGCATTAGAGTAACAAGTTAAATTTTCATGACTGCCATACACCCTCAAAAATGATGCACACCCTGATTGTTTGGAAATGTTGTGAGGGAAAATATTTTTTTTTGTGAGATTTTAGACACTGCATAGTCAAAGTGAATTTTTGCTCACATATTTGGCAGACCATTATTTCTGACTAAGGATATTTTGGACTCTTTTTGCCCAAACCATGTATGCCAGGCAAACAGGCAACTTGTTTTATTTTTTTCCCACCAATCTTGTATATATGATTCAAATGTCAAATTATCCACCCACAACCCATCTTCCCAAGTTCATCTGCTTGGCTAACAATTTTTAGTTTTTCTGCAGTTGTGAATGGACGAAATCACTTATAAACACTCATCTTGCCACTAGGTCTTAATAACGTACATTCACACTTTACTGGTGTGTTGGAAATGTTTACCTACAGTAAATGTTCAGAAATAAATAAAACTTACATTCTGATTTCTGAAATATGGTACCCGATAGCAGTGATAGTAACTATCTACTACTTTGATAGTTCTAGTGTCTATAGCACCATTGTCAGTAGTGCCAAATTAATAATGTATGTGTTATAAATTGTTGTTATATGTACTAACAAGCAGAAGTGACTTACGTCACAAATTTCAGAGTATGTCGTGGAGGGGACTTTTCTTGTTGCACTTTTGGGGGAAAAGTGCGTGTGATACTCGCAAAACTAAGATATTTGTGTCTGTAACAATTTGCAGTGCCACTTTTGAGTTTATAGTTCAGTTGGTATGCCTGTATGCTGTGTAAGGTCAATAGCAAGATGGGTATAGAAATCCTTTCTAAATTTTCCTTTTTAAAAATANGTATGCCTGTATGCTGTGTAAGGTCAATAGCAAGATGGGTATAGAAATCCTTTCTAAATTTTCCTTTTTAAAAATACAAACAAGCTAGAAAAATTTAGAATCCAATGTAAATACAAATTGAAATTAAAACTTTTATTTTACATCAGTTTTTTTTTTTTCAGAGCAAAAAGTGTGTTCAAATATGTAGTTAAAAGTAATTTCTGATGCAAGCATTTGTAAGTTNTTTTTTTTTTTTCAGAGCAAAAAGTGTGTTCAAATATGTAGTTAAAAGTAATTTCTGATGCAAGCATTTGTAAGTTTTCCAGAAGGTTAGCAAATAAAATAACATACGGTAGTTATAACACTCTTAAAACTTTGCTAATTTGATGCTGGAACTCCAATATCATGCTAGTATGAAATCACCATTCTATCTTTAACTTTTAGTCTTATTAAGTACATTAAATTTTTCTTTATAAACTAGCCACCAGTACCTTAAAATAATATTTTTGATTGCCTGAAATATGCTTTGATGCTGCGAGAATGGTCACTTTGAAATTTGACAATATGCAGCTTTACTACATACTCCAAACAAAAATATTTACCATACTGTCTGCCAAGAAAAGTAGTTGTAATACTCCTCCCACACATATTAACTATATTATTTAATATGAACTTAATATAAAAAAAATTGTTTGTGTGTATTAGGCTATGTTTAGTCTGTTAAACATTTGCATCCTAAGAATTTGTATATTAATTTGCTGATTGTTTCATCCCTAGTATACAGTAGTCATACTGAATATATACCACTGTTGACCTACTTTGAGCATGGTGTTTTTGGAGAATTGAAGTATCATAACTGTATTGGCATTTAGCCACTCATATGAAAATTGGGAATAACTCATATGGCAGCTGTGCTTTTATCTGTTGAGCCTTCATCCTGCACCATGTTACATAAGCATGCCATGTGAAAGTTCACCCTGTCAAGAAAAGTTCTAACCTTTTGCAGCATGCTGTTAACTTTTCAGACCCGATTTAATTTATTGTTTTGTTGTTGCAAATTATATATTTTTTTATTTGTGCTGTACTTTAACCCGACACTGCACTTGTTTCGTTCTTACGTCCAATGAATGGGCTGTAGGCTTTGTGTTTGGCTATAGAATTAAGAACCATTCATGTACTCGAACAATAAAATGGTTTATGAATCACAGGGAATATCATTGTGCACTGAGCCCCACAGAGTACAGTACCGGTCGAAAACAAACGCAATGTGCATCACGTACATAATTGTGTATACAAGGCCTGAGTGTGTTAATGTTTTTTCCATAAGTGATGAATTTGTTCTGTGTTTTGTTCACAGGCTGCCTCAAGTTTGTGAAGAGCAAGAAAGACACTCTTATGCTCGTGCACAATGGCAATTTATACTACAAGGAGTACAGCAACGGCAAAGGCATGTTCTGGAGGTGCACCCAGTACAACCGACTGAACTGCATGAGTCGCTGCTTCACCACTGAGAGCAGTGTCCGCGAGATGGGCAAGCCGCACAACCACTACCCAGACACCCAAAAGCTACAAGAGGAGAGGCTTATTACTGCCGGCAGTCCCGACTACCCTGATCTCTCCTTCTTAACCAACAACTGGCAGTTTTCATTGTTGCCACATTAATATTCAGTGTAATAATGTAATTGTTTCCCCCCCCCCTCCTCCGTATTGTTATGAAGTGGTCAGGCCTTAGCTGAACAGCCTGCCTGATCACACCTTCAAATATTGAACCAGGGCACGAGCGTGATTGCAATAACACCTTGCAANTAGCTGAACAGCCTGCCTGATCACACCTTCAAATATTGAACCAGGGCACGAGCGTGATTGCAATAACACCTTGCAAAAGACAGTTGCAGAAACCCCCTCCACCGGCCAGTAAACGGGGCCGAAAATATTCAAAACACGCGTGATATAGGCCGACGTAACACTGGGAGCGAGGGCTTTTGTCATTGAGGCAGAGGACCAAGAAGACGTGGAGATGGGTATGTCCGGCCATTGTTAACCGCCTCCTAGAACCAGTCTCTGGCAACATGAACAAGGTGGGGATTATAATAGTAGTGGTGTGCCGTAATAAAACTTGTTATAATTAATTAGCATCTTGGTTTTCCATTTAAGCTCCTCCGATCAATAGTTATGTAAATAGTTATTGTATAATGCTTATTTTCGATAAACCCCATCTTATACTGTTGTGCTCTACCTAATCATGACTCATTATTTAGCTACGCCCAAAGCCCCTTTCCGGTGAGAATTGACTTAAGAACTAATTTGTAACAATATGCTTTCTATGCCAGTATCTTATTTATTTTATTGGACACTTTTTTCTGTTGGTTTTACAATTAGCATGCGAGTCTAGAAAACTAACACATTTTTTGTGGTCAGATGAAGGCAGCAGTAGTCTTAAGTAAGGGCTGCAGATATTGTAATACATCATATTCCCATCACATTCAAACAACACCTTTGTATTTGTTTGTAGATGCAACTTGGGGTTTCATGCATGAGGCTGTATATATTGTAGTCAACAACATGGAGGGTTTATTTCTTCATCCAGAACTTTATATTCTTGGCCTGTGTTCAAGTAACTACATGTTTGGTAACATATTATGTAAATTTTAAGTTTGTGATACTTATATAAAAATTAAAGATTGTGTTAAAAAATACTTTTAAATAAAGTTATGTTACTTTTTTTTCTGTATTATGTCACTTTCATTTCCTGATTTTTTTCCAACCGACTACTATAGTGTTTTAAGTTTCGTTACTACCTACAAATATATCTTGGTATCACCAGAAAAGCAATAAACTCGTGTCACAGTGATGTTCATGATGGAACCTGCCAGTAAACAGTTTTATTACATGCTCTAAATATATGGACAGTACTGTCTACCCTAAATTTACTTAAATTACTTACATTACTTAATCCACACATAAATTAATTATACAGACTTTCAAAATCTGTGATAAAAATGATTGAATTTTGACTGATGTTCATTCTATCAAAGTTTTGTATCCTTGGGATTATATGACGTATAAGATGGGACAATATCAAATTTTCTCATTGTGTAAAAAAACTTGAAAGAGTATTTATCACACTCAGTATTTCTTGCCACCACAGTGATATATCACTGTTACTTGAAAACTCAAAAATTAAAATTTACATCACAAGCAAATACTCAATTATTACGTAGCACAACTCCACACCCATGTGCTGGCAAAATGCTTAATTTATTTCTAAATATTTATNAAATACTCAATTATTACGTAGCACAACTCCACACCCATGTGCTGGCAAAATGCTTAATTTATTTCTAAATATTTATTGAGTAAAATCAATGCTGTAAAGTGCTTGGTGATTTAGTAAGATAACTTGAAAAATGTTAAGAAAGGCATCCCTCAGAAACAATTGCAAATGCTGGTAGAAAATGCACAGTTGACAGGTATGTCTAGTTTACCAGTTAAATATTTGTATTTATTACACTGGAGACCCAAAAAAACTGGTATGGGCATGCCTATGCAAATAACAGAGGTATGGAACCAATCAGAGTAACGCGATGCGGTCGGCACCGCCTATATAAGACAACAAGTGTCTGGCAAAGTTGCTAGATCGGTTACTGCCGCTACGATGGCAGGTTATCAAGATTTAAGTGGGTTTGAACGTGGTGTTATAGTCGGCGCACGAGAGATGGGACATAGCATCTCTGAGGTAGCTATAAAATTTGAATTTTCGCATACAACCATTTCACGAGTGTACCGTGAATATCGGGAATCCGGTAGAACATCAGATCTTCGACATGGCTGCGGCCGGAAAAAGATTGTGAACGAACGGGACAAACAACTGATGAGAATCANAGGGAAGTTACCATAAAAAAAATTACCCCCAAATGATTTATTTTCTTATGTTGCAAATTCTCTGAAAATGGTGACGTTTTGTAAAATATAAATTAAAGAGTGTGTCTTATGCTATTCGTAATGACAAAACCTTTGAAAAACCAATAAAATTTTAATTCTAAAACTTGAGTTTGGTTGATTCATGTGTTAATTGTGGCTAATTTGTAGCAAAATAAATATCACAGAATCAGCCTGATATTAACTTTCTGAAAGGTCTGATCTTTTCCAATAGAATGAAAAGTTGTAAATTTTGATTGCAATGAATTATGTTATTATCCATCAACTATGTCATTTTGTAAAACATGAGACCAGAATATTTGGCCAAAATCTGTTGCTCAGAAACACATCAAGTATTGTCCTGTATTGATTCTTAATATTGGTATTGAAATAATTCCTGCATACCTGCTCATATTCCAAACTTGACAAAGTTTTTTTTNGTATTGATTCTTAATATTGGTATTGAAATAATTCCTGCATACCTGCTCATATTCCAAACTTGACAAAGTTTTTTTTCTCCCCAGAATTGATAAACATCAGTTTTCAACCTCTCTTAATTGTCAATATTTGCCATTCTATGAGAATNTTTTTTTCTCCCCAGAATTGATAAACATCAGTTTTCAACCTCTCTTAATTGTCAATATTTGCCATTCTATGAGAATCTGTGAAAACGTGGAATCAATTTTGACATTCTTGTTGAACTGAATTCATGAATCATACTTTTTATGTAGACACAAATAAAGTCAGTCAGTTTGTGACAAGGGCGCCTGTTTTGTACCAGGAACTGCTAGGTATCAATCTCTAAAACTTTTGATATTCATTTCTTTGGTACTGGTTGAATATAAATGTAATTGAAAGTATTGTAAGTATTTAAGTCATCCATGGTTTTATCATCATTAATGTACCTACTGCAGTCATTCACCACTATTTAGCATATGGAAACTGGCCGACTTTAATGAGCAGGGTGGTACTGTTGTTCAGTTATACCACAGCAAGAAACTGTGGAAACTTCATGCGCATGTCAACTATATGCTACATCTCCTCGGCCTTGCACGTATATACTGTCATTGAGCATTTGAGAACAGCTGTAATCTCCTGCAGGCTTCTGTTATGCTCACTGTTCCCATTGGCAGAACATCTCCAACTTAGGCGCGGGCAACCCTTTAGGTGTCCCTCTTAAAACATTCGTTGCTTCCCTTATAAATTTGATTTTGGCATGATCCAAACCTAAATTACCCCTGCATAAAAGATATAAGTCTGTAACCCAGAAGCAAAGATGTATATAAGTATGAGAAATACATTGTAACAATTCATTACAGATTGTATACACTGTATCAGAACACCTTGANAAAGATGTATATAAGTATGAGAAATACATTGTAACAATTCATTACAGATTGTATACACTGTATCAGAACACCTTGGTTGAAAAAAAAGTTTGGGTGCCCATTTACTATCATTCTGGTGGCCTTTATTAAATGTGGGGAGGGGTAATGTATCCCCCAAGTTGTGACGNTGGGTGCCCATTTACTATCATTCTGGTGGCCTTTATTAAATGTGGGGAGGGGTAATGTATCCCCCAAGTTGTGACGCCACTGACTGTTCCCGCAAGTGCTGACTCGTGTGTGTGTGTGTGCACAGGCTGCCTCAAGTTCGTGAAGAGCCAGAAAGGGGCCCTCATGCTCGTGTACGGCAACAACTTGTACCACAAGGAGTACAGCAACGGCCACGGCATGTTCTGGAGGTGCTCCCAGTACAGGCGACTTTGCTGCATGAACCGCTGCTTCGCCACCGAGAACGCTATCCACATGGTGGGCAAACCACACAACCACGGTCCAGACACCCACAAGCTGGAGAAGATGAGGCTAATCGCTGCGGACAGTCTCGACTACCCGGACCTTTCCTACTTCTNCCAGACACCCACAAGCTGGAGAAGATGAGGCTAATCGCTGCGGACAGTCTCGACTACCCGGACCTTTCCTACTTCTTGACCAGTAACACCTGAAGGGTTTCTGTGATTTGTTTGTTGAACCTTTTCTTCTCGGGGTTGTGTTATAATTGAACAAATTTGCATTTATCCGTGGTATTTAAATGGACATTCAGCAAACTCCCAATTATTCAGTTCGGTNCCAGACACCCACAAGCTGGAGAAGATGAGGCTAATCGCTGCGGACAGTCTCGACTACCCGGACCTTTCCTACTTCCTGACCAGTAACACCTGAAGGGTTTCTGTGATTTGTTTGTTGAACCTTTTCTTTATAATTGAACAAATTTGCATTTATCCGTGGTATTTAAATGGACATTCAGCAAACTCCCAATTATTCAGTTCGGTNTTATAATTGAACAAATTTGCATTTATCCGTGGTATTTAAATGGACATTCAGCAAACTCCCAATTATTCAGTTCGGTAATGATTCGATTTTTGGAGTACTTGTGTCATATTTAGTAGCTAAAATAAAAACATTTGGTATAGTGTATTTGTGGTATCTTCACTCTCATTGAATCAAATGTTTGAAAAATCACTCTTTTTTTTTTTTTTTGTGTTTGGTTGTTTCCAAAATATTTATTGTATCACAAGCATTTTATACTTCTGTTAACGTAAAAGTATCTAATTTTTAGTTAATTAAAATTTTTACATACATTTTATCCATAAATTATAACTATTTTGTATAATTAATATGAATAAAAGCAGAGATAAAATAGGTGTGTTGGTAATACCTAGTAAGAAATAGTTCTCACGCAAAATATTATTACAGTGAGTGCGCATGGATGTGTTCTGTTGTCCCTTTGATGTAATTTTCTAAGCTTGTTTCAGCTTTCTTTGCTTGAGGTGGAGGAGTAGTCTGAAAGTAGAACTTTAGCAGGGCTTCAGAAAAGTTGGAAGTGTGCTAATTTTTCACAAAACCTTTTTTGCACTGCTGTTATTTTGGTTTAATGTGTTTTTATTTGCACTTAATAACCTTTTCAGAGACATTTGTCATTCTAATAAAATAAAAAGAAATATGGATCTGGCCATTTCCTGTCTTTTTGTGAAAACAAGGCATCAGGCACTCTGAGAAGGGAGGGGAACCATGTGTTGCTGCTTTTTGCACATCTCTCTTCAGTGCAAAATTTGCTACAAGCAGTCGGTGTTTTTATGCTGTTACAAAATTTATTTGTGGTTTTATAGATAATCTATATGATTAACAGTGTGTGATGAATTAATACAATTAATACTTGACATAAACAGTGATATGTAATACAGGAATGACCATTTGAGGTAAAAAACTAAGTGCAAACTAAGAGGTTGCGATATCGCTTTCCATCATGGCACTCAACTCATACCCCAGTAACAGTGATATTGCATATTAATTGTCTATCGTGTAGATGGGCTATGCATTGTCCAGCTCGAAAAGTCAATAAATAGTTATTAGTTTGATTTTCCCGTATTGCCTGGTACTAACGAACCCACCCAACACGACTAGATATGCTTGTTTGTAAACTCTTTATTGAGAAATTGCTCNTATTGCCTGGTACTAACGAACCCACCCAACACGACTAGATATGCTTGTTTGTAAACTCTTTATTGAGAAATTGCTCATTTTGTACGGCTGCGGTCCGCGATAAACACTCGCTTCTTGGTGATGTACCACACCATCACACACTGTTCATTGTGGTGAATATTTAATTTACTTAACTGTAACACTGGCCGTGACTACGGGTACTCTTACTCCTTGGAGAGATCTGTTCCACTGTCCACCATGTCTTTCGCACAAGTGCCCTCTTATGCTGCAGACGAAAAACCTCTGACCNTATTGCCTGGTACTAACGAACCCACCCAACACGACTAGATATGCTTGTTTGTAAACTCTTTATTGAGAAATTGCTAATTTTGTACGGCTGCGGTCCGCGATAAACACTCGCTTCTTGGTGATGTACCACACCATCACACACTGTTCATTGTGGTGAATATTTAATTTACTTAACTGTAACACTGGCCGTGACTACGGGTACTCTTACTCCTCGGAGAGATCTGTTCCACTGTCCACCATGTCTTTCGCACAAGTGCCCTCTTATGCTGCAGACGAAAAACCTCTGACCNGGAGAGATCTGTTCCACTGTCCACCATGTCTTTCGCACAAGTGCCCTCTTATGCTGCAGACGAAAAACCTCTGACCCACGCTTTGGTGCGGAAGGATCACCTCACCCCCTCCAGGGTGGGGCGATGCTCCCCTCGATATGTTACTTAGTTGTTCAGTGCTCCGCGGAGTATTTAGTTGGGCCTGTCAGTACTCCATACATATTTATTGTCATTCAATTTCATTTACAATAACCATGATCATGATCCACATTACATAAAAATACTGATTACACTTACGTAATGAATTATGTACTCTGATTACATTTCCATAATTCTGATTTGTAAAACAAAACTCTCCCTCTATGGCAGATGGCCGTNTGAATTATGTACTCTGATTACATTTCCATAATTCTGATTTGTAAAACAAAACTCTCCCTCTATGGCAGATGGCCGGGAGCAAGAGGAGGTACAAAGGGATGAGAGTCTCCCCGCTGTCTGGACCACACGTGTACCACCGGAAATGGCCGGCCACTCCCTTCATCTTTGCCAGCATTGATGGTATTTTGCATCATAGCAATGAGTCAAGNTGAATTATGTACTCTGATTACATTTCCATAATTCTGATTTGTAAAACAAAACTCTCCCTCTATGGCAGATGGCCGTGAGCAAGAGGAGGTGCAAAGGGATGAGAGTCTCCCCGCTGTCTGGACCACACGTGCACCACCGGAAATGGCCGGCCACTCCCTTCATCTTTGCCAGCATTGATGGTATTTTGCATCATAGCANCAAAGGGATGAGAGTCTCCCCGCTGTCTGGACCACACGTGCACCACCGGAAATGGCCGGCCACTCCCTTCATCTTTGCCAGCATTGATGGTATTTTGCATCATAGCAATGAGTCAAGGAGACAACTGTGAAAAACTCCTGCTTTAAGATTCTTAGATACTCATGAGAATCAGATTTCACAGGCATTCAACTGGAAGGCTTTTATTCTCCTGCCATTCTTTCAGATATTTTGAGTGAAATAAAAGGTTGTGATCGAGTAGATGATGACAGTGTCACTGGGTGATTAGCTGTCAATAGTTATGAGCGACGTATCCAGAAACTCAGTGGTGCAAATATTGTCTTAAAGGTACAAGGCAATGAGGATGAAGTAATGGAGATAGCTGATGAGCTTACACTACAAGAGGCTACTCTAGAAAATCTGCATTGTTAGTAAGGAAAGCACATTTCAAGACTGTTAAGAATACATAGGATACCTTCAGCAGGCAAACCGCTGCTGCAGTGCTGCTACTTACTGCTAGTTACTGCTAGTTACTGCTGCAGTTTCTGATGAATGAACTGCTGCTAGCGACAACACCCCTTTTTTTAAAGAACTATGTTTACTTGTTCCATTTATGCTGCGTGGTTTTCAGATATTAAAATTTAATATTTTTGAACGTATTCAGAAGTGAATTTCACACCTGAAGTAATAATAATAAGCATATGAATTGGTAACAACACAGAAATTGTGTCATATTTNCAGAAGTGAATTTCACACCTGAAGTAATAATAATAAGCATATGAATTGGTAACAACACAGAAATTGTGTCATATTTTGCGCTCCTTCTTTCTGGTGTGTTAATATCTAATTTTCAAAAGCAATATATGTAATTCCATCATCACAATTTTTACATATTTTTCAAACCTTCAGAGAAGTGGCGGAATTACATGCAGCATAAATTGATGCTGCAGCGCTTTGCCCCCTGAATGTGCCCATTAATTCTGCAGTAGTAAGTCACGCTAGTGAATGTGTTCATACAGATAAAGTATTAGTGTTTTCTATTTTTTTTTTTTTTTTTTTTTTGCATTTTTCTGTGAAAATTTGTTACTCACTTGATAGATAAAAATGCTACGATAGATAAAAATGCTACGCACAAGTCAGTTACGTTTTAATAACATGCCTGTGAATCCTTACTAAATAAGTGATTTGGCAGAGGTAAGTAACATAGGTGCAGACTGCGGGGGTGCTCTACATATTGAGCACCCTTAATATTTCAGCTGTTTCAACCCATAATATTGCATTGCTAGCTCTATTTTGGATACACGATTGCGCTGCAAGCAGTGTTTTCTAGCATAGTAGCAGGCAGTTGCTGTGATCCACCTTTATTTTGACATTAATTCACACCACTTTTTAAATATGGGGCTTGAAATGTTTCACATTTTTTTAGGGTTCAGTTACAAATTGCTTGAAATAATACTTGTTTTATTTTTGTGACTATTGTGTGTGACAAAGCTATCAAGTTTATTATTATGTTCCTCATTTAATATGCAATTTCAACTTGGTGANTGTGACTATTGTGTGTGACAAAGCTATCAAGTTTATTATTATGTTCCTCATTTAATATGCAATTTCAACTTGGTGAGAAGTATAATCCCAAACACCGCAAGCAAAAAAATGTACATAAAATTTTAAACAAAATGTAGCAGAGTTAAATTTTGCAGTAAATTACATACTTTAATCCAAGGTAGCATGGTAACACACATTTTTAAAGCAATTAAAATACAATTTTGATAAATAAACTGTCAGGCTTGTGTTACAAAAGTGTTTGAGGTTACAAAAAACTTAAAAGTCATAATTTTTATTATATGAGTTTTTGGCCATAGTTCAATTAATTCTGCATTTGATAGTCACAAATAACACAAATAATTAGGAGTTTGCTGTATTTAATTGTACTAATTTTTATTTTTAAAAAAAATAATATGATAAGAAATTGAAGACTTACTTGTAAAACTTTTTTTTTTCTTAGTCTAGAATTTTGGGATTGTAACATGAATGATTCATTTTTTACTATAAGTTTGTATTTGTAGCCCATACTGTTGTGAAAGAAGTTTGGTAATAGATGTAGTTTGTCAACAGTGTACTGTATCTTTTTATCAAACTATAAGCATGAAAAGGATTATGTTAATGAACAATAGTTTTGAATAAAGGATTTACAAATGTATTGCTTGTTTTAGATTTATAGTATAATTTGAAAGCACATAGGAAAATGAAAAATATATTAGTTATGTTATCTACTGAGATTTTTGTGACACATAAGCATGCACTAAGACAACGTCTCGAAAATGAACGGCGCAAGAAGCAGTGCATAATATTTGTATTCCTCTTCACCAGCTGGCAAACCATCGCAGGAGGGGTAGACAAATGTTGACGTATGGCAAGTATCGTACTGATGAGACCACGTGGAAACTGGTGTGATTTTGTGTGCACCATGTCACTTCTTGTGTCATTCAGATAAGATGTGTGCACTGCATGTCGTGAGGAAAGACAATTCATCAAGGTCGTGGTACAGTTGTAGACTGGCTTACTGTAGATAATGTTGGAAAATACACTCCTGCACCTCAGTAANGTGACTATTGTGTGTGACAAAGCTATCAAGTTTATTATTATGTTCCTCATTTAATATGCAATTTCAACTTGGTGAAAAGTACAATCCCAAGCACCGCAAGCAAAAAAATGTACATAAAATTTTAAACAAAATGTAGCAGAGTTAAATTTTGCAGTAAATTACATACTTTAATCCAAGGTAGCATGGTAACACACATTTTTAAAGCAATTAAAATACAATTTTGATAAATAAACTGTCAGGCTTGTGTTACAAAAGTGTTTGAGGTTACAAAAAACTGAAAAGTCATAATTTTTATTATATGAGTTTTTGGCCATAGTTCAATTAATTCTGCATTTGATAGTCACAAATAACACAAATAATTAGGAGTTTGCTGTATTTAATTTTACTAATTTTTATTTAAAAAAAAATTAATATGATAAGAAATTGAAGACTTACTTGTAAAACTTTTTTTTCCTTAGTCTAGAATTTTGGGATTGTAACATGAATGATTCATTTTTTACCATAAGTTTGTATTTGTAGCCCATACTGTTGTGAAAGAAGTTTGGTAATAGATGTAGTTTGTCAACAGTGTACTGTATCTTTTTATCAAACTATAAGCATGAAAAGGATTATGTTAATGAACAATAGTTTTGAATAAAGGATTTACAAATGTATTGCTTGTTTTAGATTTATAGTATAATTTGAAAGCACATAGGAAAATGAAAAATATATTAGTTGTGTTATCTACTGAGATTTTTGTGACACATAAGCATGCACTAAGACAACGTCTCGAAAATGAACGGCGCAAGAAGCAGTGCATAATATTTGTATTCCTCTTCACCAGCTGGCAAACCATCGCAGGAGGGGTAGACAAATGTTGACGTATGGCAAGTATCATACTGATGAGACCACGTGGAAACTGGTGTGATTTTGTGTGCACCATGTCACTTCTTGTGTCATTCAGATAAGATGTGTGCACTGCATGTCATCAAGGTCGTGGTACAGTTGTAGACTGGCTTACTGTAGATAATGTTGGAAAATACACTCCTGCACCTCAGTAACAAGAAGGCTACCAATTCAGTATACTCAAGATTATTGTTACAGTTTACATTTTACAATACCAAGAAAACAAAATTGCATTACAGCCTTTTCACGAAAAGACATCTTTATGCCATTTACAAACGCTCATTTCCAATTACTCATTGATTCTGTATCTTTCAAATGAAGCTGTTGAAGTTGTGATAGTACAACTTCCAGAAGGGAATGGTTGTATGGCTAAAGTAGGTAGTTTTTGTTCCTACATGAGTATGCTTATTAAAGGTTTTGTCAATTGTGGTATTGCAGTTCAGGTACTACCAAATTTGTGTATTGAGCCATTTTAATAAAGCTATATTCAAGTGAATTCAATTTTATCTTTTATCACTTAACCTTGTCGAATGATCATTTGTTGTGAACATGGTACGACTACATTATTTGATAATGTAGTCGGAAACCAAGGAATTTGGACAACAGTTTCACCAGCTTCATGCTCCCAGATAATTGTCCAATTTTCCAACAGTTCTGATGATGTAACTAACAGCAGTCTGCGGCAACATTATATGATGGGCAGCATTATAGTTAATAATAAATTGACTACATATTGTTTAGAGTTGAATAAATAAACTAAACACTAGCTGATATCTTTGTAACAGGACTTGTATAGTCCTNGGTACGACTACATTATTTGATAATGTAGTCGGAAACCAAGGAATTTGGACAACAGTTTCACCAGCTTCATGCTCCTAGATAATTGTCCAATTTTCCAACAGTTCTGATGATGTAACTAACAGCAGTCTGCGGCAACATTATATGATGGGCAGCATTATAGTTAATAATAAATAGACTACATATTGTTTAGAGTTGAATAAATAAACTAAACACTAGCTGATATCTTTGTAACAGGACTTGTATAGTCCTNGACTACATATTGTTTAGAGTTGAATAAATAAACTAAACACTAGCTGATATCTTTGTAACAGGACTTGTATAGTCCTTTATGTTACACAGCTAATTTTTATGCTATTTAATAAAAATTGAATGCAGGGTCAACCACATATATGCCATATATGTGCCATGTAGAAAAATTAGCAGTGTGGGAAATTAGAGCATTAAGTACCTATTCTTAAAAAGAAAAAAAAAAAGTCTCCACAGTAGCAAAGTAATGGGTGAGAAACTAATGTTACATACCATGTGTAACACTTATTGTTCAAGTTGTTCAAGGTTGCTACAATTGGTAGTATATTTTCATAATTTCCGTTTACGAATACATTTTGCATTTTGTGTGTGAACATCTAACGTGAATTCATTTTGATCTTCCTGTATGTTTGAAATAGCACTCATTATTCAATTTAGTATTTTGTCTTTGTGTATTCACTTTTTTCCTATACGCTTCACCTTTCAGACACCTGTCTTCGTCTTCCTTGTATCTTGTCTCTTTGTAATGTGCTGTTGCTGACTTTATTATTTTGTTGTTTTATTTGTATTACAAACACTGAAGTTTGCTACGATACTAAGAGTCATATTTTTGTACTTGATTACCACATTACAGAAGTGCAATTAAAAATTTTTCTGTAAAGAATTATCAGGCTGAAATTTGAAGAGAAGCAAGTTTTTGCACATGAACTCGAAAGTGTGTTGATATACATTGTGGTATTTTATAATGTTTATTTTAAGCTGTACCAAGTTAATCACTTTCTCAATAAACGTTGGAAATATTATTTTGCGACACCACATTCAATTACATCTATCTCTGAAAAAATTACTAGTGAAAAACATCTTTGTGTGATAAAAGTTTTTTCTTATAATAAGTAAAATTTTATCTCTAAAACTATTTTCCTCTCCTCATCGAATTGGCTGCAGGGACGGAGGTTGGGAGGTTGGAAATCCCACAGAGGCCCTCAATCAGTGGCCCGTGGATATAGTAAGGATATAGTAATTAACATTAAAGGTTAATAGTATGCTGCAGTAAAGTTAAGAGCCCTGAGATATGAGAGATGCAAAGAAGGAAAGAAAAAATAATGGTGAGTACAAAATGTTGATTTGACTAGACATTCAAATGTGATATATTATTTCCAAAAACTCTAAATAAACTTAAAAAAGCCACTATAAATATTCAAATGCAGAAATTTTCTCGGGAGTTTTTTATACACCCAGACCTCCTGACAAGGGAACCCTTCCCCGAATTTTGCGGGAAAAAAAATTGTGTATCCACTACTGTTACCAACGTGACTGCATCATCAAGGAACATTTGCTGGGGACCAAATTTTGCATGAATAAATAAATGGCCATTTCTCATATTTCTCTGGGTCCTCAGGAAATTTTTCTGCCACTTTAAAATTCTGGTGGAAATTATTGAATGTGAATTTCACAATCTGTTAATCAGCTTGTAAAATTCAATGAAAAGCAAAAAAATGGCAGCAGTGCCAGTTGCAATAATATTGTCTTAGCTGTTTATCATGTGATATATGAAATGAGACTTGAGTTAAATGTGGCTTTTCATTTAAATATGCACTGNTTGTCTTAGCTGTTTATCATGTGATATATGAAATGAGACTTGAGTTAAATGTGGCTTTTCATTTAAATATGCACTATAGCAATTTTGTGGAACTTAAAAAATATATTTGATCCCTACTTTGCTCTTAAAGAACACTGGCTTGTCTTTATGTGTAGGCAAAGTATTTTTCACATAAATTTATTACATCCACATTATAAATATAATGCATGTTGATAACAGTTCTAATGAGAACTCGAATCATCACAGTCGGTTCTACCTTAGTCAGTGTAATCATTTTCACAAGTAACTCATTTATCTGTGTGATTTGTGTTTACAGTGTAATAAAACAGGGATGTCAAGCTAAAATGTTATGAACTTACAATAGTATTAACTATTATATACATAACTGGTAACGTGCTAAAATCATTAATGTGTTTGAATATTGAATTATTGCGGGAGGTAATATTAAAGGTGAGTAATTATTTATGTTGTATATAATAAGTTTTTTTTTGTACATAAATAATTGTTTGCTTAGTGTTTGTTGTAGGTTGTCATTTATTCTTTTGGGTTATTCCTACATGCTTTTAAATTACTTCCTACATATGCATTACACCTTCAACAAAGAACANTATGCATTACACCTTCAGCAAAGAACATTAGAGTTATTTACCACTGATGTTTCCTTTGGAAGGTATTTCCAGCAGACTGATAGGAGGAGAGTGGTGTACGATGGAGCCGTGTTTAACAGTGAACATTGTGGGTATGTGATGCAGATGGCCTGCTGATAGTTACCAGCACCCGTGGCCGCCCCCAGCTCGTCTTCGACGACAACATTTACAACATTGACCACCGCTACGTCACGGATGGTGTCAAGACCTACTGGAGGTGCGCTCGAAACGTCCAGGAGAACTGTCGCAGCCGCCTGGTAACCATCGGCGACAGGGTCGTGTGGTACATCTCTGACCACACACATGAGCCTCGTGGTGATGAGATAAGGGTCAAAATGCTCTCCAGGATGTAAAGAGATGAGCGTGTTAAGATTGTGTAACTTCACTGCATCATCACATTACCAGAAAAAACTTGCAAAACTCTCTTTATTTTTGTATAAGTAACTTGGTTTTATCAAAATAAAAAATCAGCCAGAAAGAAATTTTTTGTTACTATTTCTTTTAGTCTTTGAGAAAAATTCTTGAACTATATTTCTTAGTAGTTTTCTTATCCACAAAATAGTTTGTAAGATTCTGATGGACTATGTTAACTTGCAAGACAGTTTTGCACATCAATGATGTAATATCCTTCACCTGATAGTAGGTTTGATGCAACTCATGACATGTTAAAGCTTGGAATTTTTACTGGTCGTGCTATGTAAACAGGATCTATTACAATTACTAAGCTGAACTGTTCCACCATGCGTTGTGGAGTGTGAGCATTATGGTGCATGAAGTGATTTGATTTGAAAATGAGCATGTAAAATCAGTTTTTTGTTGTATAAATTTTGTGGGTAAAAAATGTAATGTTTGTTAATATGAAAAATTAAATTTTATATATATATATTCTTTAATTTATATATATTATATATAACTAAAAACAATGCTTTTATTATTTTTTAAGTAATTTACCTGAAAGTAAATATTGAGTAGTTTGAAATTGTGAACTTTGTGTAGTTTATAAAGCAATAATTTATTGCAGTGATGAGTATTGTAATTATGATGACATTTTTTGGTCATTCTGTGTTCGATCATGCAGTTAAATACTTGACCTACTTTCAGTAGGTTGTGGGTACAGTTTTAGCAGATTAATTAGTTTTTCTTCTTAAGTGTCTCATCCTCATACTTGGCAGATGTCATTGCAGTTCCTTAACACATGCCATCCCTGCTCTCTGCCCTTTATAAATACAGCAGGACCTCAATTTTATATTCCCCTCAATTACGTTTCAACCTTAAATAAATCAATACATCAGCTCCCACAGTAGTCATTATGTTTATTATTAAATCACTGTCATATGCGTTGCAATTCAATATGGTTTCCCTGGGTTTTTTTTTTTTTTTTTTTTTTCAATCCACAGGACAACAAATTTGGACATTTATTCATTGGACTGTTGTTTAGCAAGAAGCAAATTCATGCAGATGTTGAGAGTGAAATGATAACGTGTACAGCACAGTTCCACTCGAAAGTAAAAGAGTGCCACTCCACAGTGGAAAAAAAGTAATCTATCAAATCTGCAGTAGAATTATAGACCCAAGTATTACTTAAACGCCCATAATCTATGGTATGTCCATGGGAAATCAACTGGAGTTGTGGAGAAGTTTGGGACTTGGCTTAGGTCTGACTTTGGAGCAAAGGATGACATCCTGTCTCACTCGTACTAGCAAGGTTGCTTAATAAGTCCCACTTTCTCACCTATTGTTCCTTGATGGCCTATAACAATTGCTGGGTTCAGTAGCACACCGGGACCAGAACTGGAATCAAGACGTTGCACGGTGTAGGTCGAGTTTAGCTCGGACCTGCCCGCAAGAATGAGGACATCGTAGTCCGCATACTGTTGCAGGTCATATCNGTGTAGGTCGAGTTTAGCTCGGACCTGCCCGCAAGAATGAGGACATCGTAGTCCGCATACTGTTGCAGGTCATATCCATCATTACAGGTAAAGAGAGTGAGCACGCTCTTACGACACATTACTATAAAAATTTCTTGCCGTGCCCAGGTTTTACATCGTACTCTGGAACACCAGATGATTGTCAATTGGGTTATTTAGATCCATCTAATACAATGTCGCCTATTCACGTGAGAATTTAAGATACTTTTAGTGAACTGTAACCGAATGTAATAAAAATTTCTTGTGTGGTACTGTTTCTTCATTTAGTACAAAAATTGCAGGATTTACAAGTTAATTTATGAGTTTATTAAGAATTCATAATTGGACATTAGTTTTTGTCAGGGAAAGGTGCATGACATTGCATATTTTATGTGCACCTGTAAGTTTATTGCAGTCTGTGTTGAGTATTTTATGGAACCCACAGTTAATACAAAAGTATACCATGATTTTGTTTTATTGCATTCAAATACATTCTGTGATAAAGGACCGGTGACATTTATAAATATAATACTTATTTTCTTTGAATGATGTTATTTGAAAAATATCCATAGCAATAGAAATTAAAGTTGAAGTAGTGCAGATTAATTAAAAAACTAACTAAAAATTAATGAACATATAATGTGTGTTATTATCCTAACTACACCACCCTTTAATAAGACTTAGCCTGCAATTAAAAACAAAGTACAATATTCCAACACCTGGCATGTCTGCAACACACAAAACACTTGATTATATACAGTTACTGTACTCCAAAGGTACACCACTGTAAAATTTTGCTGGGAAATTTTTTATAATTTATTATAATTTTTAAACAATTATAGATGAAATTATGTGTTATGCTTGAAAACACATGAATGCTGAAAAAATTATGATTGTCATCAAACCCCATGATAAAAAACACGTGTCACCACATTAATTTCTGTAGTAAATATCTTGTCCCCAGTAATTTGCAAATGATTGTAGGGCAGTATTGATCTATTTACCACAGTTATAAAAATGTATTGATTTGCTTTGAAACTCTTAGCAATGTAATTTGCAAGAAACTTACCCACAGAAAAATATTAAGTGGTATTTTTGCCATCTGCTCTGTATGTGAATTGCTTATCTGCAAGTTCAAGCTGTGAAAATCGTTCTGCGAGTGTAAGTCAACTTGTTGATACTTTGTACTGTTGTGACACAGGCATTCTGGCAATGAATTGGACACGCTGCTCACAGTGGCAATATCCTACGGCCTGTGTCCTGGAAATGCTGCTCAACTGTGGGACTTTTCAATTACATGTATAATAATTTTTGTGAGTGATTTTCTTGAAAATAGCAAAATTGAGGCTGCCCCACCAAGGTTCCATGCTAATACAAGTTTTGCAGGTCTCTTTGAATGATAGTGTTTAACAGCAGTCATCATTTGTTAAGTACTCGTGTATTTCCATGCACGTAAAGGGAATGCAGAAAGATAAGTTGCCATCTACAACAGTTCTGTAATTACTTTAGGTTAAAGCATGTCTTAGCAATATTTTCATGAGGGGGCACTTCCTTTAAAAATTGGAACCCCTTGAATACATCAACCATGCCACACCAAGCAGGGTGTTGAAAAATGTGAAATATGTAGTTTTGGATAGTAACACTAGATAACCTTTTTATTAATTTTTACAATTTGCATAATAATCCATCAATAAAAGTATAACTGTTTTTCTCATCCAATAAATGTAAAGGAAAATAGGGACAGAAACACCTCAATCACTTCCATGAAATAATTTTACTATAGCAGAAGGTTTAGAAGTGTTTGGAGATATTTGTTTATTTACACACATTCCGTGTTCTCATTGTTCTGATTTCATTCTGTTTGTAATACATGTACAATAAACTCATTATTTAGCTACACCTTGAAAGGTATATATCTATCTACTTTTCATAATAAACTTGCAGTAGTGATTTGTCAGTTGTATTCAAAAAAGTTTTTCATAACTATACATGACTGCATATAGTNCATAATAAACTTGCAGTAGTGATTTGTCAGTTGTATTCAAAAAAGTTTTTCATAACTATACATGACTGCATATAGTGAGTAAGTTTTTATCTTATCTTTGTTATGTGGCTTGCTAATATGAAAAAGGTCTTGTGTAGGAAACTGTCTACTGGAAAATCCATTCATATCCTGTGTGTAATATAACTGTGGTCATAAAATTATCATGGGAGTGGTATTGTGACCATTAATACCCAGAAACCTCGGGCAATGTACTCAATAGGATCTGGTAAAGTGCCAGTATCATTTCATTCCAGTCACTGCTCCCATTCTTTGCTGAAGAATTANTGTACTCAATAGGATCTGGTAAAGTGCCAGTATCATTTCATTCCAGTCACTGCTCCCATTCTTTGCTGAAGAATTACCACTAATTTATGGTTAGTGTCTTAAGGCGTTTAGTCATACTTCCTTTAACATGATGTACAGCAGTGTGGTGATAAGAGTTAGTATGTAGTCCTGAAATATTTTGTTTTGTTTGTTATTTGCGCATTTCACATATCTTGGTGAATAAATATTCTAGGAATACAACTTTTGCCAGAAAAGGTAAAAATCAACAATCTAAGTGTCTGTATTTTTTAAACTTGTATCACGTTAAATGTGTTCCAAGATAAAAAAAAATTGTGAAAATGGCAAAAAATTACATTTTGAGTGCTTGCCTGTGAAGTTCCCTTAAGGGTTAAGGGAAAAGTACAATCATAAAGATGTAGTGTAATGTGTGAAGTCCCACTGTTACAGATATAATTTGCATAGTGCTGCACACCGACAGAAACACTGCTTGCCTTGCACGTAGCAGCGACGAGGGGCTAAGCGTGCACGTTGGTGTCACCCTAGTTGCTCCCTTGCTTCTGTACCTTGAACACGTTTAAAAGCTCCTGTGCCCACCTACTCTTAGCTGCTACAACAGCAGGTCGGTACTTGATGAGCAGGCTACGTTGTGCGGTGACTCGTGTGTTCCTGCCTCACAGGTGGCGTGGAGTTTGTGACGAGCTCGCACGGTCGCATGCAGGTGGTGCACGGCGACTACCTCTACTCGAAGCACAGTCAGCTGGGCGCGCGTGCTGTGTGGCGCTGCAGCGACTACCACAAGTACAAGTGCACTGCCCGCGTCGTCACCTGTTACGGCGGTGGCCTCCTGAGGTTCTCTGGCTGCCACAGTCACCCCTCCCACTGGGAGAAGGTCCACAAACTCAGATTCTGCTCCTGAGAGGCACCTTGCACTTCTCCGGTGAACCTCTCAGACTCTTGAAAATCTACAGAATTTCAATTTTACATAATACTGTCAAATAATACACTATATACATACAAACTAATCTTAAGCAGGGCTTTCAGAAGGGTTCAGTTTATTATTAACAGCCTATTCTTTGTTTCACTGTTTATTGGTCCACAAATCATTGTGATAGAAAAATAAAAGACTTATTGTGGTGTATACAAGTATAAATGTATATATCAGATAAAGAATTGTTGTATTGTTTGCATTTGTTTTTGATTTGGCACAAGCATTGTCATAAAGACACGAACATGGGAATTTCAGTTAATTTTATCAATTTTTGAGTTACCAATAAGTTATAAGAAAACAGTTTAAAAAGACTTGACAGATAGATACGGTACATGATTTTTGACATGTAGTATGTTTTGCGTGCCATCGTTAAAAGATTTTTTAAGGTCTGTTTTATTCACATATTGTTAAAACATAATCAAGAAACAAAATGTTTTCTCCTAGTTTCTTTTACAATTTCAAGGAAATAATTTTTACACAATCTGTGTTCCCATTTGTTTCCAGCAGTCAAGTTAGCTAGAGGTACTTGATTGTTATTGGATGGTGTGCATCAAGTTCCACGTTGAGGCAGGAATTTTTATTTTCCAACATGTGTCTAGGTTAGAGTAACCACACATCGCATTTGAAGAAATTTTCTTGTGATTTTCAGATGATAGAAATTATTAAAGCCCAATCCAAACACTCAAGTGTAATGCCTCAAAAAAAAACTTTTGATCCTTTATTCTTATAAATTTTTTTAAAAAATTTTTAGTTTTTTTTATATACATTTTGATTTTGAGTGTGTGTGTGTGTGTGCGTGGGTGCATGTGTGTGTACTATTCTATTTTTTCCGAGCTGTATAAAATATTTTAATCTCCAGAACAGTTGTGTGATTTGTAGTTAATGTGCATTGTATAGTGTGTATGCTAAGACAACCACAAACCTTTCACATCAGCACAGTGAATTTCTCGACAGATGCTGTGTTCCTGATCGACAGCTGCAGGAGGTACTGCCAGCTGGTGTTCGGAGAGTGCCTGTTCTCCAGAGACCACAGGCTCGGGGCTCGCTCCTTCTGGAGGTGCTCAGACAGCCTGAAAACCGGCTGCAAGGTCCGCTGCTCCACCATAGCTGGCAAGGCTCGCCCCACCTCGCTGCAAGAGCACAACCACCCGTACCACAGCGAGAAGATATCTGTGAAGTTGCTGTCGGAGCAGTGCTACCTCGGCAGTCACGACATGATGGGGTGAACTGTCGATGCGGAACCCACATCGAGTGAGATTTGCAACCCCCACGGCACCTCGACTATTATCGGAAAATACACTTGAAAATCCCTTCACACTATGTCATTTTCTACAATCACCGCCTTTTTCATCAACAGATCAAATATTTTTGCCACATCAAGTATTGGGTTTTACTCACATAAGGACATACAAACAAAATGCACTGGTGGTTGTAAATATGGTACATATATTTATTATTATGTGAAAACATGAATTTTGATGTTACATCATAATACTCCGGGTGCTAGAATTTCTTGAGAATTATGATCAAATAATTATGTTTATCAGATATAACATTGATATCACTGTTAATAACTATTTTATATACAAATGTTTCCTCTCACAATGTGAGGTATTTTATATGTATACAGAATTGTGCTGCAATGTAATTCAGGTGCATAATGAGTTTTACGAAGTGGTTTTCTTATTCAAAACCCATGGTTAACTCTAATGATCATACTTTCATACATTATATAATTACAGTCTTGTGCAGAAATCACAGTTATGCCTCTTTTTATTTCACAACTGTTTTGTTTGGGACATCTATGATGAGATTGATTTATGTAACTTGGTTAGTGAAAGTTTTGCTTCATCTAGACTTTTGTGAAGTAATTTATCAAATGGCAACTGCTGTATTCCTGAAAGGCGTTTTTTATTTGACAGACCTGAAATCTATTATGCGACACATACCAAGTTAAAGTTGGTTCTTTGCAAACATAATTACAAGTGTCTTGTTAGTAGGTATGAAAATAATATGTTTAAATCATCAGAAAGATAGACTTTGATCCATGATTGCAAACTAAATGTTGCTTCATATTTAAAATGATATCATTAAATGCACTGATGTAAAGCACATTGTAACCAGGGCTGCATCATTTTGTCTTATTATTATTGAGCATATATTACAAATATAAGTGTAATGTATTTATATTTTATGCAGGTGGGTGATATGTTTTGTGTTCTGTAAAATAAACTGTAATGCTAGACATCCAAATTTTTATGTTATTTTTTCCTTGTAAAATTTTTACAATTACCTTTTTTTAAATACATTTGATGAAAGTATATCTCTCCTAAAATCACATCAGTTTTGTTTAGTGTGCACTTTTAGCCTGCTCATTGGTTGCTACTCTTGTGTATTTGATGAATGAGCTTCAGTGAACAAGATAGAAGGCTATCTTGTAAGAGTATTTATTTTGCATTGTGACTAATGTATGGTGTAATTACAAAACTCATATGTGCCATCTCCTCTGTTCCTTGCAACACCACTTTTGTGGCCTACTACAGCCGAGCAAAGTAGTTGTGTCGGCTCTCCATGAAACACTGCCGTGTGGCAGAACAGGACTCGAGGAGTGAAGGGAAACCCTTCAACACTTCATATTTTGTACAAAGAAGCACAACAGAGAGAGTGAATCCCCTGTGTGTCGTCCTAGTCCTGACACATCACACAAACCACAAGATCTTAACCTCCACCTCTCCTCGATACAATGTCAGCTGCAACTTCAGAAAGAACTGGCTTGGTCTTCAGGTAAGTGAAAGACTTTGACTTCAGGTGCTCAACAGTTTTTTCTATTTTCAACAGTATTCACTTTGTCATTTCCTGGGTAATTACTCTGCTAGACAGAAGTTAGGTTTACCATTATGGGTCTCTGACTGTGACACTTGTGACTTGGGTAATTCTTTCATTTGAGTGGAATGCTAAGGAATTCCAATTTCCATTGCAGATGTACCTATGCCAACTATTAAGAATCTTCCACCAAATTCTCTACAGTATGATAAACTGCATGCATATTTTGTATATCTGGTAACCTGTATGTTACGCCATGCAGATGTTCACCAGATGACAGTAATCATGTTGATGTAGAAAGTTTTGCAGTTGCCCAACCTTCGTACCCCTGGTTACCAACATATGGACTCTAGCCAGTTACTTTCTAACATGTGTACTTAACGAAACGTATTTAGCACCAGCCCATCAGCCTCCAATCCTGTGGATGTCTGCCTGCAGTCGCTTAGTAAACACTGTTGCCATCAGTCATGATGTAGCAGTAACCATAGGCACATGCAGGAGGGGTTCATGGAGTGCAACTGTACCCCCTTGCATCAAGTCATTAGGAAAATAAGGAATAATCTTTCCAGTTACCTATCTTCACTTGACAATCAGCGTGTTTGAAACCACCACTAAATTAAAAAAAAGTGTAATGTTGTGTAGATTATGCATTTCGGAATTATATGTGTAAATATGTTCTTTCTCTTTGTTTTTAATCTTGTAATAGTGGATCTTGATTTTGCAGTTTGCACCCCCCATTACCTAACCCTGCGCACGCTTATGGTAGCAAAAATCTTTTTGTTTTGTCACTGCCTGTTACAGTGTCATAATTCACTATTTAGGTTACTAAATCTAGTACGTGACCAGGTTAGTAACTTAAATATTTGGGGATTTAGAGACCAAATTTACAGAGCTGAAGAAGAACGCTAAATCACCAAGTACCTCCACAAAAGCGTCTGCTCTTGTTTACGGCTTAATTTTTCATGCGCGAATCCATGCAGTCGTTCATATTAAAATATTAAAAGAAAGAACAAGAAAGAAAATTTTATGATGAATTACTAGTATGTAATTGAGTTCGTTAGCTTAGTCATATTATTTACATTGAAGAAGGTCATAGTATATAAATTTCTGTAAAAATAAATTATGTCTTTGTAACATTAATTTTAAATAAATGTATTCCGTAAGGGAGCAAATAAATAAAACTATTTTATAATTTTCAGAGTAAAATTATATACAATTTATTTATTTTCTTTCTACTGCCCAAGTAACAAAGAAGCATTGAAACATGCAGGGATGCAATTCCTAAACTGAACCCAAGCAGCGCTACTCAGTGTCCTTTGAATTGAACACATGAAATTTCCAAACTCTTAATTACCAAATAACAGGATTCAAAGAAGGCCTGTGTCTTTTAAGAGGAGAAGAAGATGTAGTGTTATGTGATGTGAGTACAAGCAGTTTGAATAAGACACGTGCGTAACTCAGCTGCCACCACGGATACCACCATTCCTGTGTTTCAAGATGCTTCTCCTATTCCAACTGTGTCGTAAACACATACCATCGCCTCACCATCACCTGTTGGGGGGATATCAGTGCTCACACAGTCAACACACTGGACATCCCACCATGGCAATCTGGGTTCAATTCTCGGTGGGGTCACTCCCAATTTTTGCATGTGGGAAACATGCCCGGCAAATGTTGCTGTTAACTGGTGGGGTTTTCTCGAGCCTATCCTTCCTCTCCCACCCTTGAATTCCTTTGCTGCTTTGTTTCCACCTCACTACATCTCCATAGGTGTCAAAAACCTTGCCATTAAGTGCCCTCCAAATCTTTCAACTCAACTCAATCTGTTTTGAGATCTAACCAACATTTTTTTTTAGAATGACACCGTCACCTTCAATACCACCTCTAGATGACTAACTTTTAGATGTTAACTGTATAGAATTGGTGTGGCTATAAAGTGAAATTGACATATGTTATTTTCAGTGAATGTTTCATACTATCTGTGCTTTTTGTCTTGTGAAATTGTGAAACTGCTGACTAAGTAAAATTATTTTGGTCCACAAAATTTTGCATTTATCTTTCAAACCTTGGAAAAATTGCCTGAAACTTAAAAAATGTCTCATTTTGGAAACAGTTAATCTTATTTTGTTACATTCAAGAAAGCAAGTTAAACTGAAAAGTATATGATCAGAGTATTTTTTCCAGGTAACTAAATTGAGGAAAAACTTAACATGGTAGGCAGTGTTTTAATAGACAAGATTCTCTTGAGATTTTGTAAACTTTTCCAAAATTTCATGGAAATAATAGAAAATTGACAAATGTTTTTCAGGTTTCTGTAATGATGAAGAACAAACTCACAAAGATATATGCCAGTGTAACTTCCTCTCTTCCCTTCATTCAGCGTAACATCCGTTTTCAGAAATTTCTGGCTCTGTCACTAATGCATTGTATTAAAGGATTTGTCATAGTTTTCTTTTTCGTATTCTCTTCATATTATCCCATTAATAATAATATTCTAGGGACGTAACCTTCTAAAAATAAGTGAAAGCATTTTTAATGTGATCATCATTTAAATAAATTTCGGTTAGTAACAATTTTTAGTCTGTAAACTTTTTCAGTTATAGTCTGTCATTTTGAGATTTTTGCAATTTTCTTGCTGCACCGTAATAGTTACAGCATTTCTGCCCAGCATCTAAAATATTTGCAGTGTTTGTTTCATCACGTACTAACTGCTTGTTTCGTATGTTGCAGTCGGCAGCCTGATGAACAAGTACTGCCCGTGCCCCATGTGCGGCAAGATGATGCGCAAGTCCAGCCTCAAGAAGCACATCCTCGACCGGCACACGCCGACACAGGAGGTGCGCTGCTACATCTGCGAAAAGGTGTTCCGCACAGCCAACAGCCTCCAGAACCACATGTCCATCTACCATCGGCAGAAAAGTGCTGTGCTTTGCCACACGTAACCTCCCACCGTAGCTTTGTTCGCAACTGATGCCATCGGAAAAATGCTCGACGTTCACGTGCACATCTCCTTAGTCTCACTCGCAGCTGGATGGCACAGTTAAAAAAAAAGCACTTGTTTTGTTGCTAATATTTCAGTGACTCCTGCCCATTAACCATCACCCATATGTGGTTTCCACTGAATCAAGGTCAGCATGGCTAAGATGAGAGAAGGCTGCATCTACTTGTCATTCCTGGCTGACTGGTTAACAATCTCCTTAGGATCAACTGTGACTTAAAAACACCAAAAAAATTACAGGAGTCTGATATTTGATTTTGCTTCCCAGCATTTTCACAGATATGCAGTGCTGCATCATAAAATTTTTAATAATTCTTCTTATTCGATAAGTGTCTCAGTTTGTTGCTCTTTGTGTGTGCAAAGTAAGCAGTCATTAGAGTTTGTTGCTGTTGGGATGACTGTGGTTCACTGATTTCATATAAATTGTGATTACCTACTCAAGTAAATTTACTAACATTGGAACCTGTGACTGTAACAGCAGATTGTGTTTGTCTCATGAAAAAATCAGGTCTGCAGTGCAGATCATTTTAACTTATAGTGATGTTTTAACTTATAGTGAAATGTTAGTAGTAATGTTCCTGTTTGTAGATTAAAGAAATTTGTAGCATTTGGAAACACACTATATAGAAAATTAATGTGGTCTCTTAATTTTATGAAGAATGATGTTTCAAAGATTATCAAATGAGGGTAATTATTAAGTTTAGGGGTTTTTTTGTAAAAAAAAAAAAAAAAAAAACCCGGAAAATGGTATATTTCCACTCTACTAATGATGCAGAATACGAATATACTGGGGGCATTAACGTCAGACTAACTTCTTAATATGTGCCCATCTAACTGAACAGAACCTAACCCCACGATGAGTGAATCACTATTTTACATTTTTAAACTAACCTAGGATTGTTGGGTTTTAAACTAACCTAGGATTGTAGGGTTTTTAACTAACCTAAGATTGTAGGGTTTTAACTAATCTAGGATTTTAGGTGTTTAAACTAACCTAGGATGGTAGGGTTTTAAATTAACCTAGGATTGTAGGGTTTTAAACTAACCTAGGATTGTAGGGTTTTAAACTAACCTAGGATTGTAGGGTTTTAAACTAACCTAGGATTGTAGGGTTTTAAACTAACCTAGGATTGTTGGGTTGATGCGTGACGAGTACATAGAGTAGGAATTGCGCTGTATTCACACCCTAAGGGCACGCGGGAAAACCCGAAGTTGAGAGAAACAGGGTAAGTCCCTAGAATTAGCTGATATAAGCCCTCTACGAAGGAAACAGGGGGTGCCCCCGACGAGAATTACTGCTGACACAGCTTACAGGAATCCCCGAGATGCTTGCTGCACCCCCTCGCCCCCTAGTTGGAGCGCGCAAGCAGCTGACGAGACACGAAATCTTACACAAAAAATGTGCGAGGTACACGGGGGAATTCCTGATTNCTGCTGACACAGCTTACAGGAATCCCCGAGATGCTTGCTGCACCCCCTCACCCCCTAGTTGGAGCGCGCAAGCAGCTGACGAGACACGAAATCTTACACAAAAAATGTGCGAGGTACACGGGGGAATTCCTGATTTCTCTCGCGTCAAACTGCTGACAGCCAACTTGAATATAGCGGGAGACGGATTAAATTCCGGAGCAGCCGAGGTTCGGGACCAGTCAGTTGTGGTCCATCAGTCATAATCAGTCGTGGACAAGGAGTTGTTCGACAGTCGCGATGCAAGACAGAGAAGGCAGTTAGGCGAGAGGCAGTCGTATCACTGGGCCGGAGTTCGGACCTGGCTCAGGCAGTAATGTACAATCAGTTGTTCGCAGTCAGTTGTTCAACCAAGACGGGAGTTGTTTGGCTGTACAGCTGTGAGACGAGATAGAGGCAGCCAAAACGGGAGTAATCAGTCGTGTGACGAGAACAGTGCCGAGAATATGAGTAAATTCCCGGAAACGAGTGGCAGTCCCATTCCGAGAGGCGCCATTCCCTGAGAGACGTAGTCGTGCTCAGGATGGCGACGTCAGGCAGTCAGTAAGTCAATAGTGACGTCATCGAGGAGAGAACCCAGGAACAGCAGAAACTTTGTGTGTAAATTCCAGAGACAAACCCAGTATAAGTGCCGAGAACTTATGAGTTCATTTCGGAAACGTAGGGGCAGTTACCGAGTTAGGGAAGTCAGAAACGCGAGTCGCAGACGAGGAGACGCGCTCTCCTACAAATAACGCCAGCCGAGGTTACCGAGGAAGTACAAAGTCCCGGAAACCCATCCCGGACTTCGGAGAGAGTCAGTCAAAGCCGCAGGAAGAAGCCAGCTGAGTACAGCATGCCAATGAGAGCCCGAAAAGGACCACCCAACTCACCATGCTTCCGCTACCAACAAAGACAACTCACCAAAAGCCGCAGTCACAGATAAGTAGAGAAATGTCTCCCTTCAACAACCTTTCCCGACACATAGTATTCAGTCTACCAGCCCTTCAGGCCTACGATTAGTAGGGGGGCTCAGTCTCGCCAGTGTGTGTAAATACCTATGTGACCTTCTGATCAATAAAATCCTGGTGTGTTAAATAACAGAGAATACGAGTATTTGTTTACCCCTAATGCAACAACCACAGGTGCCCTTAGTCTGCACCACAATAATTTAACTATATAAGCTACTGGCCACCATCCTGTATAACTCAGGTGGCCTAGTAGCAACAGGGTTTTAAACTAACCTAGGATTGTAGGGTTGTAAACTAACCTAGGATTGTTGGGTTTTAAACTAACCTACGATTGTAAGGTTTTAAACTAACCTACGATTGTAGGGTTTTACACTAACCTACGATTGTAGGGTTTTAAACTAACATACAATTTTAGGGTTTTAAACTAACGTACGATTTTAGGGTTTTACACTAACGTAGAATTGTAGGGTTTTACACTAAACTACGAATTTAGGATTTTAGGGATTTAAAGTAACCGTAAAACACATTAACAGAATATCAATTTACTCACCGGATATACTTACTCTGTCAACGGCCAATTCAACCTTACCTCACTCGACGGAACACCGTGTTTCCGGCACATACGCAAATATAACGCACTGAATCACTAGTTTTCAGTCGAATATAACGCAATGAAACACTCGTTTACAGTAAAATATAACGCACAGAAGCATTCGTTATTGCTTTCTCCGTTTTTAAATCTGTCTGATTAGGATGACAAGAATCATACCGGCAAAGGCGCGATGGCGACTGACCAGGTTAAAAATTTACAGTTAAGATGCAAATTACATCCGTGGTCGCTAGGTAGCGTGGAATTAGCAATGCGCGCAGCCATTATTAATGGCGGTAGACGTTAATAGACGTAAACAAACAAATTTCACACTTTTTTTTTAATATGTTCCACTTATTTTAACATTACGCCCTCTTGAATATGAACAAGGGAAGCTGTGCAGAACCCATTAATGCAAGTTTTGTTGGTGTAGGACATTCCGTTCAGAAACGTAAACAAACTGGCTGAACAGTCATTTCGCAATTTTGTTCAATTTTTTTTAATATGTTGTACTTATTTTAAAGCTACACCCCTAGTATATTCGTGTTTTACGTGATTAGTAGAGTAGAAATATATCAGAATTTTTTTTTTTTTTTTGTGTTTTTCAGAAAAGCCCCTAAACTTAATAATTACCCAAATGAGTAGTTTCTTAGCACTTTTATTTACCACATTGCAATTTTATTACTGAAAGACAACATTTTTTAATTAAGTTAATGTCCATTCATGGTTACTTCCAACTTTTCTGAAGCCCTGCTAAAGTTATACTTGCAGGATATTCCTCTGCCTCATGTAAATAAGGTTAACTGAGTTGGGAAATTAAACCAAATGAAAAACACACCACATTTGTGCGAAATTAGTGCAATAATATTTTGCATAAGAACTGTTTCTAACTAGGCATTACCAACACATCTATTTTCTCTCTGTTTTTATTTATATTAATTACAATTGCCATATTATAATTTATAGATGAAATACTGTATAAGTAAAAGTTCAAGTTAACCAAAAATAATAAACTTTAATGTTAAGAGAATTATAAAATGTTTGTGATACATGAGACATATTTAGGAAATAAAAATAACCAAACACTTCATACATGGGGTCATTTTTCAAAGGTTTGATTCAAAAAGTGTCAAGAAAGTGCGAATAGACTATACTTAATTTATTTGTGCTCATAACCTCATAATGAGCACACTATATCAGAGTATATGTGCTGATGTATTGTAGTTATTCCATTGATAAAAATCAGTATGTTTTTATCGCTCATAAAATGCTTGTTTAAAAGCCTTGTTATTTTAGTTTGTAAGCTGTTAACAAATAGAAGATAATCCTTTTCAACTGACCAAGCTTGGAACAAATAATTTGGGGGAAAAAACCATAGGATATATTCCTAATGAATGCAAGATACACCTGACATTAAAATATTTTGGAAATGCTTCAACGGGAAAAATTTTTCAAAACCATGCCATTCATAGCACTACCAGTGAGTGATACAGGTGCTCTGACAGCGACACAAAGACAATTGAGAAGAGCCCATTTATACATGGGACTGTAGTGCTCAAAATAGCTCCTGGTGTAAGAAAGCCATGGGGAAACTGAGACCTGCAGACCGTGAACGGCCTACAAGCTCGGCCAGAATGGCCTGCTGCAACTGTAAATAACATAGGAAATGGCCTGCGAACATAACTGAAATCACCCACAGTGGTATGCAAAACATTTTACAAATAACACTTAGATTGAACCGAATACAAGGATGGCAACGCATCTCTAGTGGCCATTTGTGATAATAATTGGTTTGCATTAACCTGTCGAGTATATTCTGTGGCGTTGTGTCTGTAGTTAATTTATGGTAAGGGTTTTCTGTAATATTTTATATTTTTCAGATGTGATAGTATTGTGTNATGGTAAGGGTTTTCTGTAATATTTTATATTTTTCAGATGTGATAGTATTGTGTATTTGTTGGAATATTTATGAAAATTTAAAGTAAAAAATATTGTACATATTACTTGGACTAAGAAATTATTATTTGCGGTATATGTATGAGAATCATAGAGGCACAAAATGTAAAGGCATGCTGTAAACTATGATCCCAGGACCTGAGTATCTTGGACCTCAACAACGGAAATTACTAGTGTGGCCTGCAGTATGAACTCGAGATCTAGATTTGGCCCCCATGCAAAACATGTTTCCCAAGAGATGAAATCCCAGCTTTAAAAATACACTATAAAATAAAGTTACCTATTAGTGGGAGACAGTAAAAATTACATCCATTACTTTTAAAATTGCAGTCCAATGTATACCTAAGCAGAGTTGTCTTTATTTATCTTTGACTTGCTCAAGGTCAGCGTGATGTAATGTTGTAACTTGTTTGGTGAAGGCGTTTTCAATTTACCATTTGCTAGTCACATCTCGTTGTTTCTGTCCTGCAGCAAAAATAATTATTTGTTTCAATGATTTGTATTTGTAGTTTTAAAATTTTTTAGTATGTAAATCTAGCAGTAAGTACTTATTTTTGTAGTTCTTTTAGAGTTTTTATTATAAATTTATTGAAATATACTTGCTATTGCAGAACATATGATCAATGTACCAAAATGTTAAACTACTGTTTTATGTTGAATATGTATGTTGGTTCAGAAGAGTGCTAATGTATTTCTTACAAAATGCATTTTTATGTTATCTATCATTACTATTGTAATAACATGTAAGTGTCTGATGTATACGTTGTTTTTTTATTAAACTACATTGGATGAAGAAATGCCGTTCGGTATTGTTATTTGAATGGTTTTCGTAATAAATGATTGCTTGAAATTTTACATGAAGGAATGTAATTTGTAAAAATGTGTAAATCGATCCTACACTCATTGTTTTGAGCTAGGCCTAACCCATGTTTAACAAGTGTAAGTGTACTTTTGTGGTCAACTTTCCTCTCCTAGCAGTCCGTTGTTGTGGCCACCTATGGCTAGACATCACTGCTTCAGAAGAAAAGTGAAGATGTGCGTAAGAGAGATGAGTGAACCATGGTGATGTTGAGTGAGTGCATAGTGGTTGCTGCACTGTATTCTTGCCTGTTGCTCAGAGTCGTTCATATCGCCACCCTATGCTAGTCCATCACAAGAGTATTTAGGCATGGGTGCAATGGGGTGAGCAGCATTTGCTGTCCAGCATTCAGCACTCTATGCCCTGAATGAAACAGGTGTTCTCTAGCATGCACGTAATTGAGTTGTAGAGCTTGCTTGGTATTCCCTTAATTGGGGAGGGGGGGNGAAACAGGTGTTCTCTAGCATGCACGTAATTGAGTTGTAGAGCTTGCTTGGTATTCCCTTAATTGGGGAGGGGGGGATCTAGAGGGAGTCGGAGGGGATATAACCCCCTCCCCTTCCAAAACCCTTATATTTACACACAACTGTAGNGGGGGGATCTAGAGGGAGTCGGAGGGGATATAACCCCCTCCCCTTCCAAAACCCTTATATTTACACACAACTGTAGTATGAAAGTTTTAAAACTGAAATTAAATAATATCAGATTTGTTTAAAATACAGATTTTATTTAATTAATTAATTAATTTTTTTTTTTTTCCTAAAATTATTGTTAGATATTACTGCCTTCCCATGCCACAATTAAAAAGTCTATACTGGTACCTACACAGTGGGAAAATTACTCCTTAGCCCCACGCCCCTCCCTCTTTCACAAACTGAAATTACAGATCTGCTCCTGCCCCCTGCCCTTAATATACCTTTGACATAGTGAAGGAATGCAAGGTGGCCAGTGAAAAGGTGACAATAAAAACTGTATCTGCGAGCTGTCCAATCTAGTTTATTCAGGTCTCAAGACCTCGCTGTTAAGAGCCGCCCAAATCTCTTCACTCACTCGTTTATTCAGTATCACGGTCAGTCCCTGGTTGGCAGACGCTTAGCGGCAGAGAACTGACATCGACATTACTGGTAAGCTACATTTATGTGATTTACTTGCTACCCCCAGGCTTTCAGAGAACAGGGGATCATGCTGATCTGAGAGTGGCTTGTGGGCCCACTCTCTTAGCGATCTGTCTTGCTGGATCCCACCACAAGGGAAACCCAACTACTAACTTGTTTGCATTTGAATCTGTTGTACCAGGCCAATGTAGGGAATCGTCAGGAATTCTAACTTTGAACAAGCTGTGGATGTTGAACTTGGATATGCCACATTAATTTGTCAACTCAACTGAGTGCTCTGGGGCTTGTGGAATGGGCCTCGAACTACTTAAAGAAAAATTTATCACGTCCCCTTATTAGTAGCCACTACATGGTGATTGCATGCATTCTGAATGGCTGCCAAGTTATTTTTAATTAAATGCTTTGTAAAAAAATGACAATCTGTTAGTTTACCTTTCTGCCAAGAAGTGTTTATAAGTGTTGCAATTTTGCTGTTAACATCAGGTGTTTTGTGTGACATTTTAGACAATCNTTCTGCCAAGAAGTGTTTATAAGTGTTGCAATTTTGCTGTTAACATCAGGTGTTTTGTGTGACATTTTAGACAATCGATCTGTCACAATGTTCTCATATCATACACATAACTTTGTAACTGGTTTTGTGATAGTAATTAGGGGAATGTAAAACAGTAATGGCATTCCTCACAGCAAAAGGGTGGAATAAAATTAAAAAACAAAAGAGATATAACATAACTAATTTCAATGCTTAGTTATTAACATCTTAAAATTATTTCAATATGTGGTCTTGTCATTTTAGGTTATAAAATTAGTTCATTTTTAAAATGGCATTGTGAAGGGAAACTTTCCTCTTGATGAACACCAACCACAGGATGGTATTTTCAATACAGAGGGTTTTCAGAAATAATCAATTTGATGTGTTTCAACCAGTTTCACACACTTTTATCTTTGCTTGTACAGTCTGAGGAATTCAAATAAGGTTAGTTATCTGTTTGGCAACTGTGATNTCTGCCAAGAAGTGTTTATAAGTGTTGCAATTTTGCTGTTAACATCAGGTGTTTTGTGTGACATTTTAGACAATCAATCAAATGTTCTCATATCATGCACATAACTTTGTAACTTGTTTTGTGATAGTAATTAGGGGAATGTAAAACAGTAATGACATTCCTCACAGCAAAAGGGTGGAATAAAAAAGAGATATAACATAACTTACGAGTATAAAATAATTTCAATGCTTAATTATTAACATTTTAAAATTATTTCAATATGTGGTCTTTTCATTTTAGGTTATAAAATTAGTTCATTTTTAAAACAGCATTGTGAAGGGAAACTTTTCTCTTGATGATCACCAACCACAGGATGATTTTCAACACAGAGAGTTTTCAGTAAGAATCAATTTGATGTGTTTCAACCACTTTCACACACTTTTATCTTTGCTTGTACAGTCTGAGGAATTCAAATAAGGTTAGTTATCTGTTTGGCAACTGTGATNTTTCACACACTTTTATCTTTGCTTGTACAGTCTGAGGAATTCAAATAAGGTTAGTTATCTGTTTGGCAACTGTGATGGGGTTGTGTGTGCTGAGAAGAAACAACACACATACGGGATAGTGCCAGCGAAGTAGAGACATCCTGATGGTGTGCCTGGTTGGTTGCAGGGTGGTGCGAGCAGAGAAAGTCATGCCGCTGCCAGCTCTGCGGCAAAGCGATGCACCAAACGAACTTGAGGCAGCACATCAACGACGTGCACCTCCCACCGCAGGAGGAGCAGTGTACACTGTGCCACAAGGTGTTTCGCTCTCGCCGCAGCTTCCTCACCCACCGCAGCAAGTTCCACCGCGGGCTGCTCGCAGCACAACACCAGTCTGCTGGCTAGCTGTACGTGATCTGCGCACCCGTGCATTAGTACCCATTTTTTTAGGAGCTTCAACAATTATGTTTAGTATACCAAACTGGCACCAAGATGACCTTGGTTTATATTCCCGGCAATCACTTCCAGTTTTCACCTTGTGGGAAACATGGTAGACATTGTAATTGGCTGGTGGGATTTCTCATAGTATTCCTGTTTACCCTGCCTTTATCTCTTTCTGCTCCATCCCTACCCCTCTTAGCCTTCATCAATGCTAAGGCCTAGTTGTTCACTGCCTTTCACATGTTGCAACTCGACCCAGTAGCAGTGTAGGTAGCTAGCATGCCTCCTGCCATAGTGATCCTGACTTGTTTCCTGACAGAGCCAAGCATGGACTTTTTGCGCAAGGGAGACATGGTAGACAGTACAATAATTAGTGGGTTTCATCAGAGTATCCCCATTTTCCCCAACTCTGCATTGTGTCACCTCTTCATCCATACCTCGCTTCACATCTTCCTCACTCCAGTCTGGGCAATGTATGTGTCCACTGAGAGCGACATTAGCCTCCACTAGTCGTCGGCCTCTTCTCAGCACATCCATGTTCACGCTGCCTTATGGGTTCTGCCAACGTACAGCTGTCTTGTGTGATTGAGGCCTCAACACGTGGGCTCTAAGGCTGACTCTAACTCACTCACCACTTGGTTCATCACCTCTACGTGCAAGGCGTTCAACTGGCGTGCAGTCGTTCTGTCTGCGACTCACCTGGACGTGACTCTAAGCTGCAACCCTATATTTTTATGGCATGCTAACAAAGATAAAATTATGATGCGTGTCTAAAGACAACTCTTAAAGTTTCTATTTTCACACCCGAAAAATAATTCTTGTAGTTGAAATGAGAAGTTGAAACTTGTCTTTGGGCGCAAAACATTTCTTAAATACTTTTGGTGATTCGGCAACTCTTACAAAATATCCAACCATTTTTTAACCACATTTTTTTCTACCAAACTTTTGTAATGCATTCCCTGCAGCAGCCAGGCAGAGCCCTCAAGGTGAATCCGTAGTAAAATATTTTTAAACACCTCAAGGTCTCATCTGGTTTCAAGGAAGTTTTGCAACTGGTCCCGCTAAGACAGCGATATGCATTCCCAGGAAGCTGACTTTCTTCCAAGTTAGATCTGTAACAGCAGTATATTATTACATGTGATGCAAGCCAGTGGGTTACTCAGCAGATACTACTTCATGTTTTTGTCCTTTCCCCCTAGCGAAACTGCACACGAAAACCCAAAAATACTATTTTTAACTATTGCCACTACTTTTGTCTCACTGAATATGTTTAATAGGATAAAAGTAAAAAGTTGTTGCCATAAATAATTGTTCTTTTAACTTTCCTGGGGAAAAGTTGTGTTTCCAGAACATTTTACAATCTTTTACTAGAGAGTCCTCTTAAAGTGTGTGGAATAATGTCGTGGGTGTTACTTTATTTCTCTCTTTTCTCTCGCAGAAAGGTGCAAAATTCTTAATAAGTTCAGGCATCTCTTCCAAGCAATTTCATTTTCCATTACTGGTTATTAATAAGTTTTCTACCACAGTAAATAGAGAATTTTTGTTGCTCCACATGACCTTATTGTTTAAGATATTCCAAACCTTAAACATTTATATTCTGTCATTGCCACATATTGTTGTTAGAATGACTTTTTAATTACATGACAAAACACTTTTTTCATACAGTTTTCTAGAGATTGTAAAAAATAATTCAAAGTACAAAACAGTAAAACCAAATCAAATGCTTTCTATGTGAAGGATAAATAACATTCTGAGAAATATATTAAAGTGGGCCTCAAATGTTGCAGACTACATAGAAAGCCTTTAATTTGAGTTTGCTTATTTATCTGATTTTTTTATTATCCATGCATCAGTTTGTATATAAACAAGTATAGTATCTTGTGGAGCAGGATACCTAGTATCATATAAAATTTAAGAAGGCCTTATAAAATGTATTAGATGTTTGGACTGTATTAAAGCATGTGTTTTATTATCATTACTATCACTTCCTAATATGTTACGATTTTGTAAACTTTTTGCAGCATTTAATCATGCATGCAAACTTAACAGAAATTGTAATGAAATTTTAATATTTAAAATACACATAATTTTTTAATATAGGTATTTTAGTTATTATACAGTGTCAGTTGTTTGTTTACGTCATTTCATTTTTTTGTTTTTATATTGGTGATATGTTTACATTAATTGCATTCAAAATGATAAAACATGTCATCTTTCAAAGGTTATCGCTAGAAGGAAGCCTTAAATTGTTTGCTGTATCAAATATTTTGTATTTTCTATTAACTAAAATTTCATCGTAGACAAAGTGTGCTGTTCAAATGCTGGGAAAAGGGTTATTAGCAGTGGAAAATTAAGGGCTAGAAACATTTATTTGCTGCAATAACCATAACTGAAGTGTGAGAATTAGTGAAATAATACCAATAATTTTCTGCATTTCAGATTATAAGTTGCAACAAGTATTGTAACAAAACACACTTATATTTTTGCAAATTGTACATTTTTATATTAAAATAAAGTCTGTTCTGTGAAGGAAAGTGCCAACAGTTATTTATATTAGACAGTTTTCAGTCTGTAACTTTTTATTAAACATCTATAGCTCTAATACTTCATTACTTGTTCAATCTCCGAGGTTAAGAGTACCCATTTTGTTTATTCTATACGTTTGATTGTAGAAATGAGTACAGATGTTAGTGTGTAATGCTTTGTTTGGGCTGATAAAAACAATTAAGTTAAATGAATAATACTGAAACATTAGAAACTGGTTCATTTTCGTTTGTCATAACATTTATATACAGTATGATATGGCGGGAATAGGCCGTTAGGCTACTGATTACATTATGAAAAGTAGACAGAATGCACGAGTACTCACAGGGTGGTACACAGGACACATGCAAACAAAAGCCTGACAAACACATTTTTTTCACGAGGATGCACGGTCGCGCAACGTTTCGCTGGCTAAACCAGCTTCATCAGGTGGTGAGCGATGGCACGCTGCAGTCTCTTGAGTGGTGGTTGGCAAACAGTGAACCTAGCGGCCAGAAGGCAAACTGGGGTGAGGCGGGAAATTTTAAATGTGGCAGAGGGTGTTATCTTATGTTTAGGCCAGGTGTCAGTCTGTGTTTGGTGATGTATTGGTGGGCCAGTTCCAAGCGACGTAGTTCCGCACTATTATTATAAGGAGGTAGGACCCTCACCACTCTGGTTGTGTAACAGGAGTCAAAGTTCTGGTTGCGAGATGCCGCCATGTGCTGCAACTGGCTTCTCCTGCAAATTAAAATTTGCTCCAGCTATGGCTTGTTTGGTGTCTGCTCTATGGCCATTCATTCTCTGCCTCAGAGTGTTGGTGATGAGTCCAATGTTATCTGCATTGCAATGAACGCACTGTAGCTGGTAGATGAGATTTTGTGTTGCACAGTTGTAGCTGCCCTGGATAGGATAAGTCTGATTGGTGAGCCGGCTGTTGAAGGAGGAGGAAAACTGGTGTATAGCACAAGAGCTGCAACGTGGGCTATTGCGAGGATGAGACCCCCCTGGGGGTGGTGATATAACTGATTGTGGAACTGGGTGCACCCCAAATTACCACTTAAAATCTGATGATTTTCATGTGTAATTTTGGTTCTGCAGAGAAGATATAGTTTGTGTATGTGTTGCAAGTGTAAGTTAATAGCCAGAACACGACGTAACATATAAAAAAAATGGCTCGTGCCAACTCTCAATAAGTGAAAAATACAACACAAACCAGTACTTTAAAACAAGGAAACACTGAATATAAGCAAGGAACCTTTAATTAAATAAAACAAAATAATGCAAAAGAAGAAAAAAATAACATCCATACTCTATATGAAAATGGAAAAATAATGCATTCTATTGAACAAACAAAAATATTGATGCTGCCCGTAAAACTGTAGAAATTTATGATTGGGGTTTTCCACCTGAACTATTGTGATTTTGTCATCTTGTGAGTGCAACTGAAATTCCAAATCAATTGATGGTACTATTTTCAAGGCAAACGTAATCAAAACTTAAGTGTACCTCGACTCAGCTCAGGGATCTTTGAGGTGTAAGTTTAAAGGCTTCTGGTTTTCGCCAAAAAAAAAAATCTAAAATTTTCCGTATGTAAAATGTATTGGGACGAGAAAATTAAAACAGTTCACAATTCAGGGCTAACACAATCGTTAACTAAACTGTGATGGACAGTCATAAAACATAAACCATTTCACCTGTATGTAGTTCTGGCATGTATAAGCTAGGCTGGAACTAAAGCCTTGTGACATCTGTTCTTAAAAAAAATCTGAAAAATCTGTATTACAGCATCCCTTGGTCTTTCTTGGGTCTGCCCAAAACTTAGCTCACTCGAATATTTACATAATTAAAACATAGTCTATAAGTTGACAAATAAAGTCGGTGATGGCCCGAAACATAACAGATTGCAATAATAACATCCTTAGAACATACCAATGTTGAACTAGGTGCATTGACAAAGAGGTTGCATCTTTAGAGTAAATATATACAGTCAAAATAATATAAGTGACAGAAAGTTAAATTCAGTTCATCGTCGGTAAAATGCACAGAAATTAAAATGAACGTACATTCAAACACTACATTAATTATAACATAACCTAAAATATATATATGACAGATGGAAGGTAAAACTGTAAATTATACTGAGGAAATGTGTGTGGCTGTAGGTGGATCCCGATAACCTGGTGGTTAAAAATAATATAAATATAGATAACTATCTGAGCTGAAAATAAGCATTGAATTACCTCTGCCAATCACAATGATGGCATTGGTAATTATTTCTGTGAATTGTAACACTGACTGGTTTGGTAGTGGTTACAAATTTTCGTTTACTCTTTATCCATCGACTCTTAGCACCACCTTCAAAGTGTTGTCATAAAAGTGTTCCCATCTGATTGTAAAACTGCAGCTGCAATTTTTTTTTAATCAAGTTTACAGTTATTTTTCATTTAAAAAAAACTTGTGTTTAAGGCAGGGAGAGGGATTATATAGACCTGGAGGGCCTCCTTATAGATGCGCTGCTACAAGTGTGTGTTCACTTTTATACTTGCTGCGGCTCTGTACTAGTTTCACAGTACGTTAACTTTTGTTAGTTATATTTCCATCAAATGGGGTGTGCATTATACTTTTTGTTGTAAAAGCAGGTGTATGAATATTAACATATGGTAGTGGTTAAGTGTTAATATATGTAAGTCTTCTGAAAGAAAAATGGTAAAAAGAAATGGATTAATTTTTTTATATACCATAAAATTACCTTTTTTAACATGGCTTCTTTTGATAGAAACATAATGTGGTGTATTCTTACCAACTATCTTAAAAATAACTTTTTTGTTTTGCCAAAATGCGGGATTTTCTTTTTCGTAATCAGCTTCTCAAATTTTGGCAAACTTTGTAACTATACAGCTGTAAATATAGGTGTGTATGAGTGTCCACTGTTGAAAAATTTTAATAAAAAAGAGAATTCGATAGTTATTTTTGTTTCCCTTCTCACTTTGAACAGTGTCAACAAATTTTTTTTTCCTTTTAGGAAGATCATGCTGAAAATCTTGAACTGGTCATGAGTTTCGACGCCAGTAGTTCACGAGTGCTTGTTCGAGGTATTGTTTCCTTCCTCCATGCTTTGCTGCCTCCCCTTCTCGCCCCACTAAGTACGCTTGCTGTCGCCCTTGCTTCCTNGAACAGTGTCAACAAATTTTTTTTTCCTTTTAGGAAGATCATGCTGAAAATCTTGAACTGGTCATGAGTTTCGACGCCAGTAGTTCACGAGTGCTTGTTCGAGATATTGTTTCCTTCCTCCATGCTTTGCTGCCTCCCCTTCTCGCCCCACTAAGTACGCTTGCTGTCGCCCTTGCTTCCTACCCTAATTCCTTTGATTTCCTCGGGGTCACTTCTTACTCGGGCTGTGACTGACTTCACAACGTTCATGTAGGGTAGCAGGAATTTTAACATAAATGTCGGCAGGTTCTGTACTACAGTGAGCAGGCTGTAGTTGCCGTAGACACGTAATGTTACTTGCATTTCCTTACGTATTCTAAATTGGTTTTTAGCTCATTTTTAACATGTGTTTCGCTGGAGCCTTCTGCTTTCTGTTATAGGCCATGCCCCATGCACGACCTGGGTTGCGCTTGCTTTGAGCATGCTAATGTTAGTTTATTAATTTTTGGCTTTCATTTTTTAAGGTTTTGCTCTCTTGATAAAACATTTGCCTTTAATAAATAGATTAAATTAAAATTATAGTTCTTTGTAAACTTTTGGTAATGCCTCATCGTATTGTGTAGGCTATTTATCTACCGTATATTTATCAGCTGTTACACCCCAAGTGATAGTTGGTTTTGTAACAGATTTTCATTGTAAAGTATATGAACAAATTCTCCAGCTGTTTAGATGATATTGATTGAATGAGCTAAAATTTGGGATTTTCGTTTACAATCCACCAGTTAGGGTACAACTAAATCATCTCCAAGCTAAACAGTTTGTGTGAGTATGGAGCAGTGTGGTGATGGTGGGCAGTAGGTGCTGTGACAGCTGTTCAAGTGCCATAGTGAAGCATGCGTGACTGCTGTGTCGGCAGAGCATGCAGAAGGGGGAGAGGAGGCATCCTGCCCGCTGTGTCGCAAGCGTCTACACAAACGCAGCGTCATGCGCCACATGCAGACCAGCCACATGCCGCCCGTCAACGTGTGCTGCGTCTTCTGCCGGAAGGTGTTCAAGAACCGCAGTAGTCTCCAGCGCCACCTCAGTGTCTTCCACAAGGGCTTCCTCGTGTAGGGAAGGGGGAGAANTTCAAGAACCGCAGTAGTCTCCAGCGCCACCTCAGTGTCTTCCACAAGGGCTTCCTCGTGTAGGGAAGGGGGAGAGGAGGCATCCTGCCCGCTGTGTTGCAAGCGTCTACACAAACGCAGCGTCATGCGCCACATGCAGACCAGCCACATGCCGCCCGTCAACGTGTGCTGTGTCTTCTGCCGGAAGGTGTTCAAGAACCGCAGTAGTCTCCAGCGCCACCTCAGCGTCTTCCACAAGGGCTTCCTCGTGTAGGGAAGGGGGAGAAGGGTGCCTGCTGGCTTCCCATCTCTGCCCCAACTGCAGTCCAAATTACCTTTCTATACGTTGCTCCCTGTCAATTGAACACTTTTTAAAGTTCTGTTTTTTTTTCTTTCTTTTGTTTGACATCATGTTTGACATCTTTTAGTGTCCATCATGTATCAAAATAAAAATTCTCTTACTTATAGTTATTGGTATTGATCTAAAAAGTGTTCAGTTATCCATGAACAGCCTANTTCAAGAACCGCAGTAGTCTCCAGCGCCACCTCAGTGTCTTCCACAAGGGCTTCCTCGTGTAGGGAAGGGGGAGAAGGGTGCCTGCTGGCTTCCCATCTCTGCCCCAACTGCAGTCCAAATTACCTTTCTATACGTTGCTCCCTGTCAATTGAACACTTTTTAAAGTTCTGTTTTTTTTTTTTCTTTCTTTTAGTTTGACATCATGTTTGCCATCTTTTAGTGTCCATCATTTNATCATGTTTGACATCTTTTAGTGTCCATCATGTATCAAAATAAAAATTCTCTTACTTATAGTTATTGGTATTGATCTAAAAAGTGTTCAGTTATCCATGAACAGCCTATCCCAGCTCTGTCAGGTGCTGCAGTTTGCCACTTCCACAGTTGTACCAACTTTGTCAGGTACAAATGTGTAACTTGTATAAAAAACTGTCTCAATAAAGTTATATTTTACAAAATCTGTATTTACTTGTATATATTTAATTCCAACTTGTATACATTATTCACAAACATTTAACATTTACTGAATAGATCAAAATTTTGTATATGTTCCAAATTGGTCTTTGAGTCTATTCAACAAGTGATGATAAAATACTGTGTTAAAGTCCTTTCATTAAATTGAGATATACGTATACATATAGAGGGCCAAATTTTTTTAAAATTAATTTAATTTACAAATAGATGTTTTAGAAATATTGGTTATAATAATAACAGAAATGATAATTGCCACTTTAAATCTTTTGGATTTAGAAGTATCATAATGAATATTTTATCTTATGTGTGTGTTTTATGACTATCAAATATTTTAGAACATATTATATAGGTACTCGATTTTACAGTAAATAGTGGTTAAAAATTTTGTTTTATTTTGAAATTTGTTGATTGTCATTGTTAGACCTATAAGTCAGTTTTGCAGTAGCTTTAAGCGGATTCTTTCCATTGTTTAGTTGCTTCGTGAATTCACAATATTTTTTTCAATTCACATCTGAAACTGTAGTTTGAACACATAGGCTCTATTTAATTTGTGTAGCTATTTTTGAAATGCCAGCTTATTGCCTTCTCTTTTTACACTCGGTGGTGGGGACCTTTACTTGACATGAACAGCTTGAGGAAAAATTACATTTTATCCAAGCCAGCAGAGATTTTCTGCAAAAGTAGTAATTTGCTGTCTGTATTTTTCCATGTCTTGTATAAAACTGAATGGCTTTTGGTCAGTCTTATATACTGCCCCGGTACATCACAACAACCTGCCACCAGAGTATGAAAATGAATGTAGTCTTAGCAGCAGTCATGTTTGTTAGTTTCTGCAGAGGTTATGGTTGACATTATTATCCATTGAGGGATGACTCTCTATCCATAGCGTAATGTTTTGGAAAACAAATAATTTATTTAATATAATCATGTAGGTTTCTTTTGAAAAGTTCACCTGTTATTTAGAACTAAATTGTAAGAAAATGCATGATGATAACTGATATAAATGTGAATGGTTATACATGAATGATTACATATTTGAAGTTTCTCATTCTAATTGTGAATTGCATAAACATATATTCTGGTCTTCAGAGAGAGTATGTAGGTGGGTGTCATATGTTAGTAGCAGTGTGTGTTTAATGTTTGTGACTGACTTTTGGAGGCATCTCCCATGTAATGGTGCACGGGGGAAAGTCTCCAACTTTTTGTAACCACACCGACATTCATTTTAATAATATCATGCTCTCTCTCTCTCTGTGTGTGCTGTACGTTTGTGCATGTAACACTTACTTACACACACGTAACACATGTATGCACAAATGTAACACTTATTTTCATGTATGCTAAGATTTCAAACAACACACGTTACAAATATATAAGAGAACACAGTATTGAAATTTTGCTTGCAAAGGCAAGGGAAGTTATAAAAAAGTAAACTAAACATTTTGCGTCAAATANGAACACAGTATTGAAATTTTGCTTGCAAAGGCAAGGGAAGTTATAAAAAAGTAAACTAAACATTTTGCGTCAAATACTAAAATTTAAAAAAAAAATTAAAAATATTATACATGTTAAAATGTATTTGAAAAAGAATGAGGTAATAAGTTTACTATTCTTTAAGTTATGCTTATTACAAACTGAACTGTAGGCTGACCGGAGGGCAATCACTAGGCGCCTGTGGCGTGAGCAATAATCCAGCAGTGTGTTTCTCACTCTGCTTGCAGGGGCGGGGGCGTCAATGTACAGCGAGTGTGTGATATGTGGCAAACTGGTGTACAAGCACAACATGAAGCGCCACGTGCAGGACATGCACCTCCCTAACGAGACGGTGGCGTGCCCCGTGTGCCGCCGCGAGTTCCGTACCNCGTGCAGGACATGCACCTCCCTAACGAGACGGTGGCGTGCCCCGTGTGCCGCCGCGAGTTCCGTACCAAGAACACCATGCAGAACCACATGTCTCTCTACCACCGCCGGCACAGGCCTCCACACCTGCTACAGCTGTGACTCTGCCACCGGAAAGTTCTTGCAGCGTGTTGCCGCCAAGAAGAGACTGTACCTGCTCTTACTAAGGTAGTGCAGTTAAATTCTGCTACAACACTTGATACTTGCGGTGAAATCCTTTTAGGAAGTGTTTGGAACTTCACCCCGTTAAGAAGCAGAATTAGTCGCTGTGGTTGACATTATTAAATGTTGAGGAACAACTCTGGGCTTGTTCTACAAAACCACGCTGCCATTCAGCACCGTCGCACCGTGTCTCTGTATTGCACTTGTTTGTTCTGCGATACTGCGACAATTCAACTGCCAGTCGCCCACTCATGATGAAGAAAGAACATTAGGGAGGTCATGGGCCTAATATTTTCTTTTATTCTACAGTTTTGTGGCATTATGAGAATAAAAATCTAAAAAAAATACCAAATCAGTGAAAAAATAATTTTCACCTACTCTTTTTAGCACCATTATATTTTAACTTTAAACATTGTGCCAAACAAATTTTTTTTATAATTTGTTTTAACACGTTATTTAATTTTAGTCAAACTGTTTCTTGAAGTGTTGGGACCGCCATGAAGCAGCTACTTTAGAATTCAGTTTTTTGTTTGCCTTCGACTAAGGTTTAACTTCTGGCTGCTTTCATATAGAATTTTTGTGGAAAAATTTAATTTTAAACAATGAGCTCACCCCTTTATAAATTACGATAAATAAATTGTGACATGAACAGTTTTGAGCTCTATTTAATAATATTGATATGTAAAATTTATAAATTTGTATGGCAGATTATATAAATTTAAAATTACCATTGCTCCCCTAATTAGTCCTTGTTAATTATACGGCATGATTCTTGCACTTTCGTCAATGTGCTACCTAATATCGCAAAGATATAGAAGTTATTTTGTGGTACTTGAACGTACTTAAGATGGATTCACACTGTTGCAGATTGAACCAACCAGACAGAACAGAAAACACCAACAGCCAATCAGACCGCTTCATGCTATTTTTGCATTACCAACATTTTCTGCACTGATAAGTCTGAGTGAACTCAAGATTTTTTCATGAGTTTTTTAAACTTTTAAGAAGTTTTCCTGGTTAATAAGCTTAAAATTTCTGGCCCCTTCATAAACGTCCTTAGAAGGTTTTATGTAAAACGTTTTATTGGTTGATGAGGGACCTTCACTTTGCCTCAAGTTCTTTTTCAACAGGAAACTACCCCACTATAAAGTTTTCCCATTTATAAAGTTAGATTTTTGGGTACTTTTATGAATGTTTGTTTTAACAGGGTTTGGCTGTAACCTTCCTGAGCAGATTTAAAAGTCAAGTGAAATTTACAAGCCACAAGTTCGCCAGTATATACAAAATTTTATTCGTATTTTGATCAGGTTGACATGGTCCAGGTGACCCAGGACTGGTGGAGTGTAGAATTGCCCGGCGCCATAACTCAGCGGAGAGTTAATGATTTGGGTCGTTCGGTCGACGGCCCAGGGGCCCTGGATGCCTCCATCAGTTTGAAGATGAAGTTGTCACGCACTTAATATTACACTACTTACACACGTTGACTTTGTGGCGAGACTGTAGGCCATCTCGTACACCTGAAATATATTAGAAAAATTGTGGGTGGTACTACAAGGGGTGTAGCGCCCTGTGTGTCCTGGAGGACAATGAATCAACATTCACAAAATTTTGTAAAGCTGTTTACTCACGTACTTTATTACATGTTCAGGAAATGGACATGTGAACACTAAAGAAATGGTCCCAGCACTTACGGCTTGCCGGTTACCTTTGCGTGAAAATGACCTAAGTCAGCGTGTTGTTATGGAGATATGCGGTAGCGTTAAACTGTCTGGTGAGAGTGCAGGTGGTACGCCCTTCGGTACAGAAAATAAATCAAAGGTTCCGATAAATTACCTTACTATCGTAATGAAGTGAGATCAGCTTAAATGATGGTACCGAGGGGGTTCGTGGAGCGACGACCAACGCTGTCGGTCTGGCTCGTGCGCTGAGGTGAACTGGGTGAATGGCGTAGGCTTCCACGACAGGTTGCGTGAACCGACGTCAAATGCTGAGTGTTAAAACACGACATAAGCACTATGTAGCATTATTGCCCTGGTGAAAAATTATATAAATTAAAGGAAACACATTGGTGACACCCCCGTTGATTAACAAATGTCTGTTAGGCTTGATGTGAAGTTGACGGGGAGTGTCACCACACTAAATGAAATGTTACTGTGATGGAGGCCTTTATAGGCAGTCTCTCTTTATGAAAACACAATTACCGTCTTATAAATAGACATTGGATACACTTTTACGCTTTATTGTGAAAAGTTTTTGTATTCCATTTCCCATGACGAATTTGCATTTCACTTGCTACAGTGTTGCCAGGTGGCCGTCTCCTGAAGGGATGGACGAGTCCACCTGGGCAAAGGGTTGTGGTTTGCCACGCTCGATGGCCCTTAACACAATAAAACCCACCCCTGACTGTAGCTTTGAATGAGATGAAGTGGTGTGATATGTTTAAAAAAAATTCTGCGCACTATTGGTTGCACTTTGGGGCACTTAAGCTTCGGCCTACAGGCTAGTTGACGTCACTTGGTCTTGTGTTATGTCGTATGTCGCGGAGCGAGCTCTTATGACGTGACGACCAATGGCTTGTGCACCCAATGGCTGTGGCTTTGGGGTAAACACCGTTTCTTTTGGATCACCTACTAATTTATTACAAGAGTTACCTCTTGTAATAAATGAAACAGGATGGTCTCTTGAGTTACGTAGTACCTGTTGGCAAGAAGGTGCAAGTTTCGTTCCTGTCAACCTGCAATATGCACTCTTGGCCTGATGATGTTGGTGCGGCCCGGTGCAGCTGGTGCAGTTGATGTGACTGCGGTGTTCAGAGTGGGCACAAGGAGCTCGTGGACGCGTGGTTCATGTCAAAGTATAATCATAAGCATATATTTAAGTCTGAACTATTTTCATTATGAGCTGCCTCAAGTTTCATTTTTAAAGAAAATAGCTTCATTTTGTGTGGTACTTGTATATAATGTTTCTTTTCATAGTCACTCACAAATTACATTCTGTTATTAGAAACTTTGTTCATCACAAAAAATGTAATTTTAATCAATTTTGTATAATATTGAAGGTGTCAAGTGATGTCATCAACAGGGCCTTACTGCATGGTAAGATTGCTCATCTATTGCCTCGCAGGTCAGTATAACATCCCTCTGTCTTCCTCCAATTTGTTACTGACGCACAATAAGCTGTGGTTGGTTTTAAGTACAGTAATATTAAAATGTTCAACGGCATTTTACTGTGTAAAAATTTGTTTTGAAATGTTTTTAAGGATATTGTTTATAATATGTTGTTATATATTTGTTAATTTATCATACCTAGCTTAGGTAAACTGTAAACAGCACTATTGCTCAATGTGTATTGTTTCAACTGTTGTAAAGCTGTGGTAAAATGGATACTTTTTCTTTAACAATAAATGTTAACTTTTATAATGTGATGTTATTGATTTCTGATACATATTGTGCCATATATAGACACACACACATGTGCACGTGTACTTGTGAAGCTTGAAACAGTTTATTATAATACCTAACAGGTAGTCCATTTCTTGGTCAGCATAGCTGAAGGTGGTGGTTGGATGGGTGCATGGTGGTTAGTAAAGCGTATTTGCAAACAGAGAACTTTGTAACCACACACTGAAGTAAAAGACGAAAGATGAAGGTGCAATCATCTGAAATGTGCTTTCTTTTCTTACATAAACCGATTGGCGGCACTGTCAATAGTTTCTTTAAAAAAAATACATTTTTCAAATGCGCTGCAACACATTTCATGCACCAGGTAGATGACTGTCTTAAAAACACTGTATNAAAAAAAATACATTTTTCAAATGCGCTGCAACACATTTCATGCACCAGGTAGATGACTGTCTTAAAAACACTGTATTGTTATTGAGTTACAATTTATGAATTTGTTTTGAAAATGTTGTAATAAAAAAGATTGATGTAGTTAACCACTTTTACTCAAATTATTTTCTAAGTGAACCTTAAGGGCATAACTGTTAATTAAAATTAATAAACCTGTGCATGGTATAGTCGTTTAGCTACCACCTATTCTTGAGATAGTGTTGATAGTCAGGGAAATTTTTTAGCTTTTCATTGTAGTGTACTCATAGCCTAAAATATCTTGTGACGCTTGCCTCATCCCGAATTCATACCTCAAAGTATGTTCNTCATTGTAGTGTACTCATAGCCTAAAATATCTTGTGACGCTTGCCTCATCCCGAATTCATACCTCAAAGTATGTTCAATAATGAAATAAAAGTATAAACTGAACTCAACTTCTATTTTAAGTGATGGTCCAAAAGTTACAGTAAAAAAGGAATTTCAGTATAAGGATGATTCGGGGGTCCATGGGGTTAATCGTAATTCCTGCGAGGATTCTTATAACCTCATTGGGGGTCAGAACCGCACGTCCCCAACCTCTATGTCATAGCATGTAACTCGGGCCACCCAACAACCGTGCCAGAGCAATCCCATAGTGCCGCGAGCTGCTGGGGGACTAATCCTCTCCACTTCCTTTAGTGCTCATCACGCGACTGTCCACCGACAATGGGGCCTACGCATGTTGTTATGTCCCTTGTCCTACTATAATATGGAAGTGGCAACTGGGGATTATCACAAAAAACATGAATAAAGAAAATTATAAAAATGGGTTGAAGAGCAATTAATACCAAATCTTCCACCTGACTGTATTGTGACAGATAATACTCCCCCTTACAATATAAAAGTAAACAAAACACCTTCCAGCTCAACAGCAGTGGATAAGTAACGAGAATACTTTGTTTACTAGCAACATGCTAAAACTAATTTTGTTTGACCTCATACAGCAACACAAACCTCGGCAAGTGCAGTACTCTGTAGACAGACTATTGGGAAATCTTGGCCACACAGTACTTTGTCTGCCGCCCTATCATCCGGATTTTAATCCGGTAGAAAGAGTCTCAGCTAAAGTTAAAGGAGAAGTCACTTCAAGAAATGTCACTTGCTATTTGACAGCTGCGAAAAACCTTTGCAAGGACGTATTTAACCAGATGGGGTCAGAAGACTGGATATCAATGTGTAACTGTGTCAAGACACTCGAGAGTGATTATTATGTCAAGGATGTACAATTTGACATTCAAATTGATAAAGTGATTATAAATTTAGATGGTGCGGCCACCGACAGGCAGCAGTTACGTATACACGTCATACTCATCAGCTAGAGCAATGAGTGGCATTGAAGAACTGCCATAGTTCTTCATACGTCAGGGGTAAGTAGTTAATGTTTTCTTCTTTTCCCCACCTGCTTTGAAAGCTTTGTTTTTCTCCTGTTTTTCTTCTCCTATTTCTATCACCTCTCTTCGCGTGTGCTGCCCTTCCCTCATGTGTGACGTAGCTCAAGCTTGGAGTTATTTCACGTCTAGTGTACTGAAAATGCATGTACCAAAAAATTGTATCCACTGAAAATTTTCAGTGGTCCCATCAAATTTCCTGTATAAATAATGTTAAAATAATCGGCTTTTATGGTTTATTAATTATTGCATTGATCAAAAAATCTTTCGGTTCCATCACTTAAGATTTCACGCAACGATTGTTTGTTAATGAGGCATTAAATAAACTATACACATCTCCAAACCAAATTATCATACTCCAGCACTTTTCAAACCAGCACAGTTCAAGAATTACACACACTGAGTTTTCAACTACGGTCAAGGCATAGATTTGTACTGCCTAACCTTCTACGGGGGAAGTGACTGATAAGTAGTGCTGATAGCACGTCACTTTTTTTTTTGCTTCACTTTTACTGTGTGTCATATTTTCTGCCCGTTGCATGGTTTCTTATCTCCTTTACTTTTTTATTGCTTTCAGTTTTTTAATCCACTGTAAATGATTTCAACCACACTTACTTAGAACTGTTCATTACCAACAAATTGATACATGACAAGCATACTAACAACTGAAACTAGACAGGTAAGTGACGCAGTTATTTTTACTCTTATCACCTAATAACATAACTGTAGCGCATTGCTCTGTAACTGCCCCAGACGTCCCTGTGTGTGTTAGTGAGCTGCATCAGACACAGACACTGTTGCCAAGTTTCACACGCTGACTGCCCAGTGTACCATGCACGCCCCTTGTACCACATGCACCTCTGTACCATGCGCGCCCCTTGTACCACATACACCCCTGTACCATGCATACCCCTTGTACCACATACACCCCTGTACCATGCGTACCCCTTGTACCACATGCACCCCTGTACCATGCGCACCCCTTGTACCACATACACCCCTGTACCATGCGCACCCCTTGTACCACATGCACCCCTGTACCATGCATACCCCTTGTACCACATACACCCCTGTACCATGCGCACCCCTTGTACCACATGCACCCCTGTACCATGCATACCCCTTGTACCACATACACCCCTGTACCATGCGCACCCCTTGTACCACATGCACCCCTGTACCATGCATACCCCTTGTACCACATACACCCCTGTACCATGCGCACCCCTTGTACCACATGCACCCCTGTACCATGCATACCCCTTGTACCACATACACCCCTGTACCATGCGCACCCCTTGTACCACATGCACCCCTGTACCATGCATACCCCTTGTACCACATACACCCCTGTACCATGCGCACCCCTTGTACCACATGCACCCCTGTACCATGCATACCCCTTGTACCACATACACCCCTGTACCATGCGCACCCCTTGTACCACATGCACCCCTGTACCATGCGCACCCCTTGTACCACATGCACCCCTGTACCATGCGCACCCTTTGTACCACATACACCCCTTACCATGTGCGCCCCTTGTACCACATGCACCTCTGTACCATGCGCACCCCTTGTAACACATGCACCCCTTACCATGCGCGCCCCTTGTACCACATGCACCTCTGTACCATGCGTACCCCTTGTACCACATGCACCCCTTACCATGCGCGCCCCTTGTACCACATGCACCTCTGTACCATGCGCACCCCTTGTACCACATGCACCCCTTACCATGCGCGCCCCTTGTACCACATGCACCTCTGTACCATGCGCACCCCTTGTAACACATGCACCCCTTACCATGCGCGCCCCTTGTACCACATGCACCTCTGTACCATGCGCACCCCTTGTACCACATGCACCCCTGTACCATGCGCACCCTTTGTACCACATACACCCCTTACCATGTGCGCCCCTTGTACCACATGCACCTCTGTACCATGCGCACCCCTTGTAACACATGCACCCCTTACCATGCGCGCCCCTTGTACCACATGCACCTCTGTACCATGCGCACCCCTTGTACCACATGCACCCCTGTACCATGCGCACCCTTTGTACCACATACACCCCTTACCATGTGCGCCCCTTGTACCACATGCACCCCTGTACCACGCGCAACCCATTTTTGGCTATTCTAATTTTGGAAAAAACATATGTTTGCATGGTACATGGGTGTTTACAATAAATGCTGTCAAGTTTTTGAAAGCAGAAATGATGAACTGACAGGCACAAAATTTTATGTTAAGCTACACCTCACTGCAGCATACAATATCGCTACGTATTAAGTACACACATACACAAATTGTATATTCCCACATTAAAAATGTTATTTTAGTTATGATATATTTATTTAAGTAAGTTGAAATGAAATTTTTTAAATATAAAATTTACAGTAATGACTTTTAAATTTCCATTTTATTGTGCTTATTAGTTAAATTTTATTCACAGATAATGTACAGCTCTCATTATACTCAACATGAAGTTTAGTGAGGTTAAAAGTTGTATTTTATTGGTGTACATCAGTTTCTCATCTCCTGAAATCATGGATGTTTGGGAATTTTTTGACAGTCTCCTGAAAAACAGTAGAAAGAGAACCTACTGTAGTTGTGAGTTGAGAGACCAGAAATAATCAATTTAACACCTTATATATTTGTGCCCTCTCTTTCTTCCTGACCTGACATCATATATTGTAATGTTCATTTCTGAACACTTGTGTGCTTAAATTTTAAAAGCAGCATCTGTTAATTTTTATTTTCAATGGTTCTACTTGTTTAACGAAGTTATATAAATGGTGATTCAACTGTTACATATAATGCAATGTCTTGTTTAATATAAAGAGCATTTGTGTGGGTTTAACATGCCTTTAATATCTTCCCTCATTATAGTCATTGAAATTATTCAAGAAACACTGCTGAGTTTCATTATTATTTTTGGAGGAATATATGAAGCGTCCTCATTCAAATTTTTAGTTTGTTCAGTAGCAAGGAAAGAAACGATGGCTTGTGGAAATCTAGACATGTTACAAAAAGGGTAGGTTTAAAAATTGTTATAACATATTTCTATATTATGTGCATTTATACTTTATTTTTTGTTGGATTTTACAGGTATCTGCTGTGTTGCTATATACACTGGTTTGTCAGTATGTGATAGTGCTGTGATATCGTATGTGAAATGAACTTGTTGGACAGCACTTGGGTGTGATAAAAGTGTAAGACTGAAAATTGTTAGCTTCAAGGGTTAACCTCTTGAAAAAAAAATTTTCCGGATGGATGGACAACCGGATGTGAAGATGAACGTTGACAATTGTTTCTACAGTGATGGTGTTATATAAAGAAAAAAATCTTCTTGGGATACAGAAATAGTCAAATTATTGCTATTCAAGATTCTTTCTGGTATGCAATGACTCTAACTACCGCCGCATCATCACCCCAGTGGACCTACAGTTTTTGATATGTAACCATAGAGAATAATATTTTTATCTCATCTTCATATGAGGTAATGTGATATTTTCTGGGCGTGGTTGTCAATCTAGTTAGAACCATGGCTGTATGTACAGGCCACATACTGGTAGTAGTTGTAGGTGTTAACAGACAGGAGTGGTACTTTGCCATTTATTGCTACAGTGTTCATGTTGTCCATGTTGAACTTCTCTACATCAGTGATAGAGATACAGTATGTGTCCCTACTGTTTTCTCCAGCTGTAATGATTGCTTTTTTTTATAGTATACATAGTACACAGTGTTAATGGTAGATGGCTGGTGAATGCTGCACGTAATGTCGTTATTTGGTGCCATCCTTGATAAACAACTAGGTTTTACTTCTTTGGTAGGAGCTACGCATCATCTGCTGAACTGCCACTCTGAGCCATCAACAGACCACACACCTCATTACAAAGTATACAGAAATTCTTATTTTTGCTTAATTACTCATTTGTTAAATCAAGCTTTAGAAAAATGAAGTCCCTGCCCACAACCGCAAGTGCTGTAATGAAAAAAGGTGACTAGTAATTCTAGCTGGAATTCAGAAAAATTTACTCTTTGTCTCCTATTCTTAGCAATGCTAGAAATCATTGGTTACACAAATGTTCATTTTATTTCATAATAAATAGAGTTGAAAGACGCAGAATAAAAACTAATTAATATTACTAAAACAACTTCATATTGTCACTCAGTCAATCTGTGGGTGCTACCAAATGTTCTAGGGCAGCGTTTCCTAACCTTTTTTAGCCACGGACCCCCACTTATTTCACTCACTTCAGTCAGTCTCGCACTCTGCCCGCTGGCGCACGTTTGTCGTGCTAAGTAAGCGTAGTGATTACAAGACTTTTGGTGGCATTTATTTATTATTGTTAAATGGTCCAGAGATGAGACTGCGGACCCCCATACACATACTCGTGGACCCCCAGGGGTCCGCGGACCCCAGGTTAAGAAATACTGTTCTAGGGCATCTTTAATTTTTAAATTTCACAGTAAAAAGATACTCAGTGGACAGAAATCAAGAAACCAAGTTAGACTTTCAGAAGTGTTTCATTCATTTCTAACTAGCTACACAGTAGCACAGCTATGGAACAAACAGGTTGTCTTGGCTTCCGGGTTGGAGCCGCATTTTAGTTTCCCGAACTGATGTTTCGCCGTAACTTGCAGCAGGCATCTTCAGGGGTCTCCAACAGGACTGAAAGAGACAGCTTTCAGCTCCTGGCTTTCAGTCCTGTTGGAGACCCCTGAAGATGCATGCTACCAGGTACAGGGAAACGCGTCAGTTCGAGAAACCAAGATGCGGCTCCAACCACGAAAGCCAAGACAACCAACCTGACAACGGCCATGAAAGCCTGCAATCTTCTGTATAGAACAAATGAATGATGCATTGGTGGACAACTTTAGCAAGTCCATTAAAATATGCATATAAGGTACGTGGCTCTTTGCTGACACGCTCCTTTGTGTGTGTGCATACAGGCGGAGGGAAGGAGCGAGCACCGGACGTGATGGTATGCAGTTTCTGTGGTGTGTTGCTGAGCAGGCAGCTGATGTTCGCCCACATGCGAGAGAAGCACGTGAGCAGCATGTCCATGCCGTGCCAGTTCTGCGGCAAGGTGTTCAAGAACCGCAACAGCCTGCGTGTCCACATCTACAATTTCCACCGCGGCATCAGAGAGCCGTCCCAGCCCCACCTCGAATAACAACAGCCCTCAGTTTGAGCGCTGTGTGGAGGGTTGTGCAAATATTCACAACTTTCATTCATATTCTGATAAGAAATTTAATTGTAAGAAGTCATTTTCAATTGAAAATTCTATTGAATATTGAATGTTCATTTAGTTGACACAGCAAAAATTTCCTTTTCATTGTTATGTAATTAAAATTAAAATGATACTGAACTTGAAATATTTGTGAGCACCTTTTTGTTAAAATGCTCCATTCCTTTTTAATTTTTAATTTATTCCTTTAAGGAATTTCATTAAATGTTTTATGTTATCTTTAAAAATTTAATGGAAATTGTAAGGCATGATTTTTGTTAGGAATTAAATGGACTGTATCCACTGTCAAAAATAAGCCTAAGGGCAAAATAAAGAAACCAAAAACCAAATAAATCTGAGAAAACGAATTCTTTAGATATGCGTCATAATTTTATTTTTGTTAGCACGCTATAAGATATTGGGTCACCACTTAAATTCATGTTCAGGCGAGTCGCCGATGGGAAGACTGCATGTCAGTTGAGGCCTTGCACGTAGATGCAATGAGGCAAGTGTTGAATGAGCAATAATCGGCCTTAGAGCTCACATGGTTCAATGCCTCAAAAGTGCAAATTAGCGACAGTCAGGTGGAATCCGTAACGCTTAGAGTGAAAACTGTTTTCTTTCCCCTATGTGTACGTCTGTATGTATAGTATATTTACGTACATACAGTTTTTCTCTTTTTCCTTTCAACTTTCAATCATACTCAGTTTTGATTGGTTCGGTGTAACACAAGGCGACCATGCCTTAACTGCACCTCAAAGCTGTAAATAAATAATTACTTTGGCCACGAAGTACAGGGCAAGCAGTGTGTGCTCTGTGTTCTGGTCGCTGCTAGGGTGCACGTGCAGCTCTGCTGCCTGAGGGGAGGGCAAGCCAGCTGCCTGGCACGTTCCCCTCGTGTGTCGCCTTGGCAAGTTCGCTTGGTCTCGTTCCACAACTTGTTCACAGCGAAGGAAGCAACGCTTATTGTAGTTGCACTAGAACATCTACCTTTTACCACACTTGCTTCACATTGTATAAACCCACGAGGGACCTGGTAATGGAAATTTTATAATAAGTTAATATTTAAATAACAAACCCTCTGATTTTTCTGCAAAAATCCAGTAGAAAAGAAGGTCATGCTCACTAAAACTTGTGTGGCGGACTGTGTTTAGGCTTTTTTTTGGCAGCTAGGGGGGAACGTATATGTCTGTCTAGGTCATAATTTCTCTGAGAAGACATCAAAATATTCAATTAAATTAATATTTCATTAGAACTACATGTTATTTTTGCTCTAGAAACAATTGAATACTGACACAGTTTTTGAGTTTTGGGGGTCAAAGTCAATAAAAACAAGTCACATTTGATCATGTAAGCATATGTAGATCTTCGAATCAGTTCATAGGAAAAAATTTGACTGTGTTTAACAAATCTGTGTAATTTTTCTGCTAAAGCAGTGCAGAAAAGGGTTGAAGTAAAATTTTAATGCAATGTTTGCATATAGGGGTTGGGGGTGGGTCAGTCCTTTCAAGATTATGAACCTTTTCTTGGCAACCATGGAAGGTCGTAGTTTTGGGAGTTCACTGTATTTTCCTGATTGTGTTCTTAGTGGCTGATGTTCATCAATTCTTGTCCAGTTTGTTTTCTTGTGCAGTTTGTTACCTTTCGCTCTTTGTTTCATATTGGCTGCTAGGTTCTTCTATAGTTCCTAATTGTTCGTCATTCATTTTTTGGGATTTGTTTGGTTTCCAGTTTCTTTGTTTTGTTCTTAGGCAATAGGTACAATATTTGGCAATGGATACAGTCCCTTTAATTACTTATAAAAAACTGTCATGTCTTTATCATGGAGTTCAATTATGTCACATTTTTCAGATGTACGTAAAAAATATTTTAAAAGATTGTTATACTGTGTAAACATGTATAATGTTAAAAAAATTTTATTGTGTATTTTAAGTTTAGCACAATGTTTTTGTCTATAGAGTAACTTGCTGAAATGTTAAGATTTTTAGTAAATGTTTGTTGCTTTTCTTTTTTGTGTCAGTTCCATGAAAGTTCGTAGTAAATTTTTAAATTTTGTTGTGTAAAAAAAGACACACATGCACAACCCTAGGTGTGTGTGGTGTTTGACCATTGTTGTTAAAATGTAGCCTTCTCAGGGATTGTTAGCAGCTAAAAAATATGTAAGTGGATTCACTCTATTTTCTGGAATGTAATAAATATTTTATGGTCGCTTTTGATTCTGCTTTTTTTAAATATATGTNTAAAAAATATGTAAGTGGATTCACTCTATTTTCTGGAATGTAATAAATATTTTATGGTCGCTTTTGATTCTGCTTTGTTTAAATATATATATACCCAGCATATTAAAAGAATATTAGGGTTGGAGGTGTGTAAATCCTTTAATGAGGAAAAATTTTCTTTTAAAATAGATTATTTTAGATATCACGGAAATACTGTACAAGTCGTTAATTAGTATAATCAAGAATAAGGAATAGTGCAGCATATTATGAATGACTGTAGAGTACACAGTTCATCCAATACCATAATTCCTAACATTAACGAAAGAACCATTTAGTTGGACACCTGACTGTTTCTTGATTTTTCGTGAAACTGTTTATATAGTTATTTATAATTAAATATACGTATTGACATGTGGTGCTCTTTGATAAGGAAATATAAACACGACTGCGCCTCATCTGCACATGGAATCACGTAACCCAGGTGGGGTGTAAACCTCAAACAACTTACATCCAGTCTCTACCAGCACGCCCCTTGACGCGGGAGCACTCACGGACAAAGGCAGCCAAGTTAGTTCGCCTTATTATCAGACGTCACGCCAACCCCTCTCGTATTGATAGAAGCTAGCCTGGCGCGCCAGCTAAGCACCAAAGCTCACACTGCAGATGCAACCCCACATGACAGAGATGCCTGCTTTCGCCACGGACCAAGAGATGGCACTAGAGAGCGCAGCTCCACCCACAGGAGGAGGAGCTCATCCCGCCACCCCCGCATCTCACAGAACCAGCGGGCAGGTGGAATATATGTCCATGCACAGCTGCAGAACGGGAGTTCATTCTCAGCAGTTTGCTTCGCCACTTCCAGTGCTACAGCTCTCTGCTAACACCATCATCTTCGCGACCTACCGAATGCTCTTCAAGCCCTTCACCAGAAGCCTCCGAAGAAGTCAACATCCCTTTCCTACACCCACTACCCTACTGGTAGTGGTACCCAATTCCCTTCTGGACAACAAGCATCAAGTTAGTTAGGGTTAGCCAGTATAATAGTTGCCTAGCTGCATCTGCTTTGTTAGTTCAGACCCAGGTCCCCTTCACTTGGTTTGCTTAGGTTAACTTCCGTTACAGTTCTTGGTAAATTAGGAGATAGTACAGGCCACCGTGTTATCCTTTCGGAATAAGCACGTCTTCTATTAACTTCCGAGAACTCATTGCTAAGGGCGACTGTAACTCCAACTTCTGCAGACGTCAGCCCACCAGGGAAGAGCAGGAGATCGCGGCATTCCCAACCTATTTTCCGGACCTAGAGGACTGTGGGCTCCCTTAACCGGGTGCACATACGTCAAAACAATACACATTAGACGGCCATCCATACTATTCACTGGTGTGCAGTACGGTATAGCCCCAACCATTAGGTCACAACCACAAGGCGGTTAGTCAATAAGTTCAGTCCATTCTCTCATCCACCTCTCTGAATTGACGCCAGAAAGTGCGTGAGATTGATCTAGAGGTCTGCTCCATTTGGTCCACACCCACGTCGTTGGACTCCCAGGGTAAACCCACCACACTATCCCTCACGCTGAACTGTCGCTGGTTAGAGTACTTGGGTACGACTCAGGTTGGCTCGGCCTCGGCTTGGCTCAACAGTTAGATAGGGTACTTTGTCGCCTGCTCCTCTCTTGCGTGACCGACCATAGAACCTGCCTACATGCCGTACAACTGTAGGAGTGGTACCAGGTTGTGTATTAGAAAGGCAGCTACGAACTCCAAACTTAACTTCGGCGGTAACCCAGCCCCAACTGCACTTTACAGCATAACCCCCTGNGGCCTCGGCTTGGCTCAACAGTTATATAGGGTACTTTGTCGCCTGCTCCTCTCTTGCGTGACCGACCATAGAACCTACCTACATGCCGTACAACTGTAGGAGTGGTACCAGGTTGCGTATAGAAAGGCAGCTACCAACTCCAAACTTAACTTCGGCTGTAACCCAGCCCCAACTGCACTTTACAGCATAACCCCCCGGGAACGAGCTCAAGCCGTCCGACAGTTGGAGAGGCCTCACCTCCCAGCTCCCTCCCCTTCCTTATTTCAGCCCCCNGGGAACGAGCTCAAGCCGTCCGACAGTTGGAGAGGCCTCACCTCCCAGCTCCCTCCCCTTCCTTATTTCAGCCCCCATTCAAGACCACCGGAGAACCACATCCCGTCGTCGTCGCCATCCACCAAGGACTCAACGTACCACTGGCTCTTGCTAACCTGTGGTGCCACTCAGCCGAACCAGCAGCCCTCCTCGGGTCTCTACTTGCATCACCAGCCGCATCACCACCTTCGCCCCGAGCCTGAGCATGGAACTCCAGCAGGAGCCAACCCCAGCTGAAGCAGAGCCAGCAGATACCTCAAGCGACGCCCGTCGGGAAACCAGTTGCAGTGTGCAGGCCGGTAATATGTAAGGTCATCACTCGGCACACTCCAGATTTTGTACCAAGCCGCCAAGCCACGTACCCCAAGTTGTATACCGGCCGGGCTCTAAAGAACAAACCATAAGTCAATCTTGACAGCCAGCCGTGTCTCTGACTGACACACCAAAAACTAGCCCTACCATGACGTCCCCGTCAATCACAGACGTCGCGCATCAGTGTATTATTTTAATTATTATAAATGTAAATTGAAACCTTTCAAGCAAATATTTGATGTCTACTTACAGCGACAAGTTCTTTCTGATGTTTAACAGTGCAGAAATTGTAGCAAGTGAGAAAAAATCTGTTTTGACTTGGGAAAACTAAAAAGGCAAGTTACATTTTAAAATAACCTTTGTTGTAAATCAGTAGCACTTGAGATTTATTCACATCTTTCACAGGTTTTGATACGGTATAAAGGTTAAATATTTCAATATTTTTATTACAGTCTTATGTTATAAATTTCTTGTCAGCTAGGTTTATACATATGTGATATTTCAAAATTCTGAATTATAATTTTTACATTTTTTCATTACGTGTGTTATTAACTATTCAGAGGAATTGCATTTTGAATTGAGAATTGGAGAACATGTCGGGTGTAAGAATCAAGTGTTAAAGCAATTTGATATCTTAAAATCACATTATAATGATACTTAACAACTCAGTTTGATGCTTATAATTTGTTGGAGGTTTTAAAGTACAGCGACATAAGGGTGCCGCTTGGCTAGAGATATTTTGCATGTTGGAAGGCTAGAAACATGTAAAAGTTAAGGGTTACATAGGTACACATATCAAATGTCTGATCGCCTTTATGTGTGAGGCACTGAATGGGTATGCTGTCTTTTTCTCGTCAACTCAGCTTCATTGGACTTTCAGAAGTAATTCTATCATATTATGGTGTGACAATAATGATAAAAGTGTACTGCATGTTCCTTTTCTATGTTAAATAAACTGTATTGGAAATTTAATCTCTAAATTGATTGTGAAAAACTGGTATTAGTCCATTTTGCCTTTAAAAAGCTACAGTAAACTCTCGATTCTCAGGCTTTTCATGGTTCCCAGGAAAAGGGTTGTTATTTTNTTTTGCCTTTAAAAAGCTACAGTAAACTCTCGATTCTCAGGCTTTTCATGGTTCCCAGGAAAAGGGTTGTTATTTCGAAGAGGTTGCTATTAGATAAACCTTTTTAATAAAAATTTGTTCATTGTTCCCAAAGAAAATAATTGTTATTTTCAGAGGATTGCTATATCAGGGATCTTAGAAACGAGAGTCAATTGTACACTTAAGAGATGAAAACAGAAAATGGAAACTACTATTCAGATGTGAAAAATTTATGAAATACAATTGCTCAGAAATATTGAAGAGTTTTTAAATGACAACTCAACTATTGAAGTTTTGCTTTCTGTTTGGGGTTGAGCAGACGTCGCCCTTAATGTTAAATGGTGATGACTTGGAGAAGATGNCCCTTAATGTTAAATGGTGATGACTTGGAGAAGATGTTTTTAGAGACGTAGTACCTCTTTGTGTTTCACTTGTTGCGTTGGAGTTTTCTATTATTCCAATTTTATTACTTTGATTTTTTCCTACTACTTTAAATGAACAGTCAAAATATTGTATCTGAGAACTTGTGAGGAATTACATATTGTTTTAATTACTCTCTCTACATTATTATTTTTTAAACTTAGCTGAGAATCTCAGTTTGTTAATGACAGCTGAAAAGTNTTTTGCCTTTAAAAAGCTACAGTAAACTCTCGATTCTCAGGCTTTTCATGGTTCCCAGGAAAAGGGTTGTTATTTTGAAGAGGTTGCTATTAGATGAACCTTTTTAATAAAAATTTGTTCATTGTTCCCAAAGAAAATAATTGTTATTTTGAGAGGATTGCTATATCAGGGATCTTAGAAACGAGAGTCAATTGTACACTTAAGAGATGAAAACAGAAAATGGAATCTTGTATTCAGATGTGAAAAATGTATTAAATACAATTGCTCAGAAATATTGAAGAGTTTTTAAATGACAACTCAACTATTGAAGTTTTGCTTTCTGTTTGGGGTTGAGCAGACGTCGTCCTTAATGTTAAATGGTGATGACTTGGAGAAGATGTTTTTAGAGACGTAGTACCTCTTTGTGTGGAACAGTTTGTGTTTCACTTGTTGCGTTGGAGTTTTCTATTATTCCAATTTTATTACTTTGATTTTTTCCTACTACTTTAAATGAACAGTCAAAATATTGTATCTGAGAACTTGTGAGGAATTACATATTATTTTAATTACTCTCTCTACATTATTATTTTTTAAACTTAGCTGAGAATCTCAGTTTGTTAATGACAGCTGAAAAGTTTAAAAGTAATAAATTTTGCTAACATTATAACTGAATTCAAAAAACCTAGTATAAAGAGATAACTTCAGATTATCATTTGGTGGTACCTTAAACTGTCAATCTTAAAAATCCACTGTCAAATGAAAAATCATTTATATCAATGACTTGATTTCTATAAACTTCATTCTCATTACCTCCTAGACAATACACAACCATCTTTGTTGCAACCAATGAAGGCATGATAAAATTTGTTGGTAGACAAGAGGTCCAGCTAGCTTTTTTCAAGGAAAACGTTTGATATTTGGTCATATTTGTTATTCAGGTCATGTCATTCTGAGTAGAGCATATCAGACATATGCACTTGTTCCTAATAATGAAGACTTTAACCTCATAACTATAGTGATGTATTAGTCAAGCTAATCGCGTCCCACCAAGACAAATTACATTCGATTCCCGGCGAGGTCATCCAGATTTTCACACATGGGAAATGTGGCGGATGTTGTTGTTGGCCCATGGGTTTAGGCACCTCCCTGGGGTGGGCAAGCCCTTAGGTGTCCCTTTTAAGACATTTTTGCTTCTTTTATAAATTTATTTTTGTCGTGTTTGAGAACCTAAACTGCATGCTACATGTAAGGTAAGGTAAAGTCTACAACTCAGAAGGTAAGATGTATATAAGTATTATAAATATATTACAACAATTCATTAGAGATTGTATAAAGTATATCAAAGCATCTCAGTGAACAATACCCATTTGGGTTTCCATTTTCAGACATTCTTGTGCACTTCACTAAATTTAGGGAGGAGAAAAGTGTACTCTGCCCACCCTAGTTGTTCTCTCGTGCAGTGTGTATACTTGTGCCGGCAAGGTTCACAGCAAGGCAGTGCAGCCAGTGCATGTGGTGTCGAGGCTGCACGGGGCCACCTCTACAGCAGTTTGTTTGTGTGCACGCAGGTTACTGTGGTGCGAGCCGTGGCGTGCGAGTGACATGCCAGCTGTGCGGCGCGATGCTGCACCCCAAGTCTCTCTACAAGCACGTCCAGGACAAGCACAAGCCGTGCACCCCCATCCAGTGCCCCATCTGCCACAAGTTCCTCAAGTCCAAGAACAGTCTCCGTACACACTTCTACACCTTCCACAGGGCGCTGTAGTAGAAGCACGCACTGCAACCATCGTCGCGTGGTGATAGTTCATCTTGCTCTGCCTTGCAAAGTACTTCTTACAGATAAACTGCTTTTATATCATTGTTATTACATGTGCAAACACTTGTTTTCAGATTACTGTGAATGTATCTTGTCATTGGTACAGTACTGAGAAATAAAGTTTTTTTGATGCCACCGTCTTGTCTTGTAAATGTCATGTTGTATTTTTAGTTCAGTTAGTTTTGTTATGTCTGGTGAAAACATATCATAACTGTAATTGGGGCTGTGGTGGTGTAGTGGTCAGACTACTTGCCTTGCACCTAGGTGAATCGGTTTCAATCCCCGGTGGGGTTGCTCCCAGATTTTCGCTTGTGGGAGTCGTGCTGGACGATGCCTCTGGATGGCTGGTTTTCTCTGGGATTTCCCATTTTCCCTGCCCATCTATTCCGGCGCTGCATCATGCTTACCTCGTTTCACCCTCATCAGTTCTCAAGACCTTACTGTTACTAGCAGCCCAAATCTCCCCACTCCACACTCTCCATAACTGTAGTTGTAGGGTATAAATCTTTTTGTAAGCAGTTCTGAGTTTTTTTTGTTGAACTCCAATATCTGACCAAACATACTAATGTTTACATATAACTACATTTTAATAAGGCATTTGTTAATTTTGCCATTTATGTATTTCNCTGACCAAACATACTAATGTTTACATATAACTACATTTTAATAAGGCATTTGTTAATTTTGCCATTTATGTATTTTAGTCATTAGACATGTTTGGTTGAAAGCATATTGAATGTGGCAAAACAGCCACTAGTATGTTTTTTCCTGAATATTCCTACAATAATATTTTTTTTCTGTATGAAATATATTTTTTTACAATTACATAATAATATGGTAATGCATAAAATTATTTTTTTTATTCTAACAAAGCTGTATGTTAAATAATTGAAATGTTGGTTAATTTTGTAGCAGTAATTTTCATTCCTTNCTGACCAAACATACTAATGTTTACATATAACTACATTTTAATAAGGCATTTGTTAATTTTGCCATTTATGTATTTCAGTCATTAGACATGTTTGGTTGAAAGCATATTGAATGTGGCAAAACAGCCACTAGTATGTTTTTTCCTGAATATTCCTACAATAATATTTTTTTTCTGTATGAAATATATTTTTTTACAATTACAAAATAATATGGTAATGCATAAAATTATTTTTTTATTCTAACAAAGCTGTATGTTAAATAATTGAAATGTTGGTTAATTTTGTAGCAGTAATTTTCATTCCTTNTTTTTTTATTCTAACAAAGCTGTATGTTAAATAATTGAAATGTTGGTTAATTTTGTAGCAGTAATTTTCATTCCTTTGAGAAAACCACATATCTTTGTAGCTGTTAATTATAGAACATGAGATTAATTCTGATTGTAATGATAAGTAGGTAGGTACAGAACTGTTAAAATTATGAAATTTAAATTTTTGATGTGATAGTTTTCCTTGAACTATCAATGTTCAGCCTTCAATATTTTGTGTTTATTTTCTCATTGTAGACATCTCATTCTCCATTTTGGTTACTGATTGTGTTTGAGGTCTTGTACGCAAAGTGTAATGATATTGATGTGTGTGGTCAATACTGCATTCATTACCCACCACTTCAAAAAAGTGTGTTGTATTCAGTAAGGCAAAATTTGTTATCATGGTCTCAGTGTCATATTTCATCCATTATATATGGTTTTAGATGAACAGGTTTAGTTTTTGGCAACTGCATAGAGGCTGGGTTGCAATAAGCTATCTGTTAATGTCATGTGATTTTTTTTGCATATATATTTACACATTACATGTGACTGATTTTTTTTTTAACATTATTCAATTCAATGTTGCTTGCAGAAAAGCACACATACACCAAGTCAGAAAAACACATTTTCCACATGGATGTGCAATCATGATGTTCCGCTAGTGAAATGTTGCAACCGCTCATCTGCATGGAAAATGCATTTGTCCAACTTTGGGTGTGTGTGTCTATCTCCGAGTACCGTCAAGTGCGTACTTGTGTTTTCCATCTCCTTTTGAAAATGTATTTAACAGCCAGCAGCTTATTTTCACCTTAAATACCATGTTCATCCGTCTTGAGGTGGATCTGTATCCACAAACCACTGTTAAAAATGTATGCAATAAGTTGGCGAAGCATTTTAACANATCCGTCTTGAGGTGGATCTGTATCCACAAACCACTGTTAAAAATGTATGCAATAAGTTGGCGAAGCATTTTAACAGAACTTTTGAAATGTTGCAGTAACATGTGAACTGTATGAAGCATTGTTGGTATTCGTTTTAAGAATATGTTGTTATTAAATTTTGACTATGAGATATTTTTCAGTTGGCAGTAGGACCAGTTGTGCATGAAGAACAGCGGTGAGTGTGAGTGTGTGTGATAGTAGACATGGAGGTGTGGAGACGTACTGTGTTGAAAATGCCAGACAAGCAAGTATAGGCAATTCACGGTTTTGAAAGGACTCTCATTTGGAATAATAGTCAATAAATTTGTTTTATTTTACCCTTATACGTTAACTGCGGTGCGGTGGAATATACATACTGTGTTTATTACTTATATGTCAATATTTATTTTAAAAAGTGATTAAAACATTAAAATAATGACTGAATGAAAAAAGTAAGTTGGGCTTAAAAAATGCTCACTTTACCATGAGCAGCCTGTAATGAACATTTCAGAAAACATAGGATGTTGCACTGAAGCAGATTTACTTTTACTGTGCGCCAAGCAAGGTGGTGAAGTGAAGACGAGAGTTTGGATTACAGTTCAGCCATTCATTATTTTGGTTTCCCATGGTTTTCCAGAATCACCCCAGGAGAATGGTAGCATGGTTCCTTAATAAATTCCATGGCTGATACTTACCCCATTCTTTATTTTCTGAGCCACTTATTCCGTCTCTATTTGATGGCGACCTCCGTGCATACATAGTTCTAGCCCATCTCCGAGTACCACTCTTTTAGCATCCTGGTCTGGTGGAGAAGGAGTGGGTCGGAGTCTTCCCCCCCCCCTCTCCTCATTTTCCTCCCACCATGGTCAGGTAGCAGTTGGCTTGTGAAGGTGGGGTAGGACAGATGTATTTGCAATTTGTGTGCAATCAGCACACTTCAGGAGATTTGCATTTAATAAATCAATTCTCATCAGAGTTACAGTAAATTTAGGGAATCTTTCTATAGTATGTTTGCAGTTTCTTCATGCTTTTTGAATCAACCCTGCGACACGTTTGGTTGTTTCCTAAATATGTCGTGTATCACAACGTTTTATACTGGTTTATATAAAAGTATCTTAGTTTTGGCTAAATTGAACTTTTACTTATATTTTATCTATAAATTATATTTTATTTATAACTTATACAAATGGAAACAGTGAGAAAATAGATGTGTTGGTAATACCTAGTAAATAGTTCTTANAAATAGATGTGTTGGTAATACCTAGTAAATAGTTCTTATGCAAAATGTTATTACACTGAGTTCACACAAATGCGGTGCAGTGTTCCTTTGATGTAATTTTTTAGACTTGGTTAAGCTTTGTTTGCATGAGGCGGAGGAATATCCGGGAAGTAGAACTTTATCAGGGATTCAGAAAGTTAGAAGTAACCGTGAATGGACTATATTCATCTTCTTTTTTTTCCTCTGCCGGTCTTGACACACATATACTACCCCTCTCTAGTTTCGTGTGTGTTGGGGTACACTCCAAGTTACCTAACAGACCCCAACCTGCGCCCTCATGACCCTAGCTAGCTTTAGCCTGACTGAGAAGACACTAAACCCACCAGTACCATGTTCACAGCTGGGCAGAAATAATTAGGAGCAGAGAAGGGAAGGAGTGATGATTGCATGTTGCCTAGAGACAAGAAGCCAGGAGATGTGCACTGACACTCGTTTGTGGTGTGGTTGCAGAGGTGCCGAGGAAGGCTCGCATCCGCTCGATGTGCCGCTACTGCGGGGTGTTCTTCAACTGGAAGTACCTGCGCACGCACATCCAAGACAAGCACATGCCGACGGTGCAAGTCCAGTGCAAGATGTGCGACAAGCTGTTCCGCTCCAAGAACAGCCTCAAGTCANCAAGCACATGCCGACGGTGCAAGTCCAGTGCAAGATGTGCGACAAGCTGTTCCGCTCCAAGAACAGCCTCAAGTCGCACATGTACATCAAGCACAAGTACCGACAGGGAAGCCAGTAACGACACGGCCAGCGTGCTTCTGCGTGCGGAGGATCGTCGTGAAGTGGTTATGAGGCAGGATAGTTTGTTAACTTTGCCAGAGGCATCCCATCCTCTGTCACTGTCAAGTTTATCACTCTTGAGATGTTTCCGAAGTGTTAAGATTTGTAAACCTGGAAAACTCATGTTGTTATACACCAAGTGAAAATTATTGAAGTGCTCTAGGCAGGAATATTTCTTAGCTAGGTATTTCTTAAAAGTGTTGTGTTTTTTTAATATTTCTGCCTGTTGCATTTTCCTCATCAAGTGACATTCACTTGGTCCCTATTTTTTTTTTCAGTATAAATTATCCTGTTATAAACTTTTTTCCTTTTCCTTAAATAAAGTAAGGTATTTAAGTCCCTTCAGGAATGTTGTAGCACGACTACTGCATTCATTATTGCTATATATGATTTAGTGTGTTAGCATCTTGAGTTTACGTTTTAGATACAGATTGGTGATCGTAGTATAATGTTACACTAGAGCATATATTTAAAAGTATGTGAAGTTGAAGTAAGGCTCTAAATGAATGAGAATACTTTGATTCTAGACATGAGGAGTTGAACACCTCTTTAATTACTGTGTGTATGTATTTATTGCAGTTAAATNAGAATACTTTGATTCTAGACATGAGGAGTTGAACACCTCTTTAATTACTGTGTGTATGTATTTATTGCAGTTAAATTCTGAAAAATAGACTCTGAAATGCCAAATGAGAGTTTTTATTAGCATACTTTGAAGTGAGATACAAATACAATTTTCGTCTTATCAAAATCTAACCACAGGAAATTCGTTCTTATTGCACTTTGCAAGAAAACTGTTAGCCAACAAGTTGGATTCTTTTATTACAAGAAATTAAGTAGATATTTTGGTTTCTTATTCATTGTGTGGTTGAAGTTGTATAAATTGATGCTATCAGTTTCTTGTCAATTCGTTACATTGCAAATGTAAATGCTATACACTATATTATTTTTTTTTTGCTAGTATACTGTATTATTATTTTTTGGTAGTTATAATTTAGTACCACCATGAATATATATTTTTTATTGCGTGTTTAGGGATATATGTACCGTAAGTGATAAGTAATTAAATTATGATGTGTGATTGTGGTTTTGTATATATTAGCTTTATTTGAAATTCATTAAATGATTCAGTGAATGTTACAGAAAAATAGTGGCAGAAGTTGACTAAAATACTACATACTATTAAATATTATAATTTTTGATATAATATATTTTGCAATCATTTTTGCATCATTTTATTAAAGTTTTAGTAATAAAAAATNAATATTATAATTTTTGATATAATATATTTTGCAATCATTTTTGCATCATTTTATTAAAGTTTTAGTAATAAAAAATGTAAGCAAAATTTTTTATTTTATCTGGAAGTAATTCCAATTTAATATGACTTCATACTGTTGATATGTANAAAAAATGTAAGCAAAATTTTTTATTTTATCTGGAAGTAATTCCAATTTAATATGACTTCATACTGTTGATATGTAACTGCTTAAGTAAAGACTAATATGGCCTTAATTCCTGTTCTTCATATTGACAGTAAATGTGTGTGTAAATAAATATTTTTTTTTAATAATTTTATTTTTACCCCAATTAAGTAGTTACATTTGCATATAAAGTTAAATAGCATATAGAAGAACTACAGTAGTTATTTACTTGGTACGGGGATGTAAAAATGTGTAGGAAAGACTACTCCCCATGCAGTTATCTGGGATCAAAGTCCATCATGTGAGTCATTTGTGCTACTGTATGGCCAAACGAGCTTAGTTATTTACTATACTAAAACATGAATGTATTGGGACTTCAAAGAATTTTAATTTTAAAATTTATGTAAAAATTAATTTCTAGCAGTCAGGTATTGAATGTTTCTGCAGTGCTGTTATGAGGGGTAAAAATGTGATGAAGAGAAAATATTATGTAGGCCTGAATATATTTAGTGTACTTGCTAATAATGGCTTGAATAAGAGATAGCAGAAGTCTTTATCATACATGGAGGTGGAGTTGGTGCAGTGATGGAATGCAGTGGTAGGAGAAACAGAAGCACCCTGAGAAATGCCATTGATCATCTGCAACGTCTACCACTCTTCCCTCGTGCAAAAATCCATATTTCACATCACCAGAAATCGAGCCTTGGTTTGCTGTGGTGGAAAGTAAGTAGTCTGGCCAGTACATTGCTGCGGTACACTCAGTCTTGCAGTACTAACACAAGGAATTTCTTTAAGTCAGCTGTTTCCACATTTTTTCTGTCATGACACCCTTAATAAGCTTCTTTAACTCTGCAGGACCCTGACTCTGTTTCTCATTTTTATATAAAGGCTGCGGTGGTGTAGTAGTCAGAGTACTTGCCTCCCACCTTGGTGAACCGGGTTTGATTGCCGGCAGGGTCACTCCCGGATTTTCGCACGTGAGAATCGTGCCGGATGATGCCGCTGGTTGGCAGGATTTCTCTGGGATCTCCCATTTCCTCCACCCTTGCATTCCGACACTGCTCCGTACTCATCTCGCGTCACCCTCATCTGCTCTCAAGACCTCAACGTTAAAGAGCCGCCCAAATCTCTCCACTCAACGTGAATTTGGAACCCACAACCTTCTTCATTCTTGCACATAATATGAAATGCCTTAGTGGTTTACATAATAAATAAGCTTTGAATTAGCAATTTATAAAACCAAAAACTTATATTTTGGTACAAAAATACTGCACTTATAACATCCAAATTAGCATTTTTATATTCCTAAAAACTTTAATTTTGTTACAAAATTACTAAACATAAATAAACCATTTTTACATTTAAAAAAATTTATTTTATACAAAACTACATCTATTTTTGCAGTGGGAGAGAAAATAACATTAATGAAAATGAAACTTAACTTTTAGATCCATTAGTTCTGTGTGTTTCTCTTCTGACCCAGTTTCTGGGTGGGCACGAGTTGGAAATTGAAGCTGTACTCTTTGAGTAATGAAACAAACTTGAGAATTCACTGAATCAAGCCATCCGTCATCTCCATGAACTGAACTAAAGGAAGGGTAGTGGTTATCCTCTTCCAATAACTTAGTGCTTGCTTTACCTCTTGACAATGGCGCTGTTGCAGATCTACCTCTCTGTGTAAGTCATAGAAACTTTAGTACGTATTCTGATATTTTCTGAGAGTGATATTTATACAATTTGAAAATTGGCTCACAAATAATTAATGCATGTTTTTTTATTTTTATTAAATTTATTGTTGAGCGATTTTAAGGAATTCTTATAAGGTTTTGACAGAATCGTAAGTTTCCGTAGAACACAGTTCAGGAATTTCTGCCTCATGTAGGAGGTTACTACGCGCCAATATTGTGGTGTTATCTGACGTCAAAAATGTATAGTTTTGGTTATTAGCAGCACAAAAAGTATTGGAGAGAAAACCAGAAAGTTTGAATAAGATTTCCCTGAGCATTATGTGCGAGTTCTCGTCTCAACATCAAGAAAAAGAAAATCATAAGCATGAGACCAGAAATGTTTCTTTGGCTGCAATTGTCAATGCATGAGGAATATTTTTCATCACAAATTGTGGCCTAATAAGTTAGTTGTAAACAAATATTTGCAGAAATGTTTAAATAACTGCGGTCAGTATGTAAATTACGTTGTCGGTGTAATGAGAGCTGGTAATTTGATTCAAGGTTTATGTGCTTAGTAAGGGTATGAAATTTATTAAAAAAAAAAAAAAAAAGNTATGTAAAAATTAATTTCTAGCAGTCAGGTATTGAATGTTTCTGCAGTGCTGTTATGAGGGGTAAAAATGTGATGGAGAGAAAAATTAAATGTAGACCTGAATATATTTAGTGTACTAGCTAATAATGGCTTGAATAAGAGATAGCAGATGTCTTTATCGTACATGGAGGTGGAGTTGGTGCAGTAATGGAATGCAGTGGTAGGAGAAACAGAAGCACCCTGAGAAATGCCATTGATCATCATCAATGTCTACCACTCTTCCCTCGTGCAAAAATCCATATTTCACATCACCAGAAATCGAGCCTTGGTTTGCTGTGGTGGAAGGTAAGTAGTCTGGCCAGTACATTGCTGCGGTACACTCAGTCTTGCAGTACTAACACAAGGAATTTCTTTAAGTCAGCTGTTTCCACATTTTTTCTGTCATGACACCCTTAATAAGCTTCTTTAACTCTGCAGGACCCTGACTCTGTTTCTCATTTTTATATAAAGGCTGCGGTGGTGTAGTAGTCAGAGTACTTGCCTCCCACCTTGGTGAACCGGGTTTGATTGCCGGCAGGGTCACTCCCGGATTTTCGCACGTGAGAATCGTGCCGGATGATGCCGCTGGTTGGCAGGATTTCTCTGGGATCTCCCATTTCCTCCACCCTTGCATTCCGACACTGCTCCGTACTCATCTCGCGTCACCCTCATCTGCTCTCGAGACCTCAACGTTAAAGAGCCGCCCAAATCTCTCCACTCCACGTGAATTTGGAACCCACAACCTTCTTCATTCTTGCACATAATATGAAATGCCTTAGTGGTTTACATAATAAATAAGCTTTGAATTNGAACCCACAACCTTCTTCATTCTTGCACATAATATGAAATGCCTTAGTGGTTTACATAATAAATAAGCTTTGAATTAGCAATTTATAAAACCAAAAACTTATATTTTGGTACAAAAATACTGCACTTATAACATCCAAATTAGCATTTTTATATTCCTAAAAACTTTAATTTTGTTACAAAATTACTAAACATAAATAAACCATTTTTACATTTAAAAAAAANTTTTATATTCCTAAAAACTTTAATTTTGTTACAAAATTACTAAACATAAATAAACCATTTTTACATTTAAAAAAAATTATTTTATACAAAACTACATCTATTTTTGCAGTGGGAGAGAAAATAACATTAATGAAAATGAAACTTAACTTTTAGATCCATTAGTTCTGTGTGTTTCTCTTCGGACCCAGTTTCTGAGTGGGCACGAGTTGGAAATTGAAGCTGTACTCTTTGAGTAATGAAACAAACTTGAGAATTCACTGAATCAAGCCATCCGTCATCTCCATGAACTGAACTAAAGGAAGGGTAGTGGTTATCCTCTTCCAATAACTTAGTGCTTGCTTTACCTCTTGACAATGGCGCTGTTGCAGATCTACCTCTCTGTGTAAGTCATAGAAACTTTAGTACGTATTCTGATATTTTCTGAGAGTGATATTTATACAATTTGAAAATTGGCTCACAAATAATTAATGCATGTTTTTTTATTTTTATTAAATTTATTTTTGATGGATTTTAAGGAATCCTTATGAGGTTTTGACAGAATCGTAAGTTTCCGTAGAACACAGTTCAGGAATTTCTGCCTCATGTAGGAGGTTACTACGCGCCAATATTGTGGTGTTATCTGACGTCAAAAATGTATAGTTTTGGTTATTAGCAGCACATAAAGTATTGGAGAGAAAACCAGAAAGTTTGAATAAGATTTCCCTGAGCATTATGTGCGAGTTCTCGTCTCAACATCCAGAAAAAGAAAATCATAAGCATGAGACCAGAAATGTTTCTTTGGCTGCAATTGTCAATGCATGAGGAATATTTTTCGTCACAAATTGTGTCTTAATAAGATAGTTGTAAACAAATATTTGCAGAAATGTTTAAATAACTGCGGTCAGTATGTAAATTACGTTGTTGCTGTAATGAGAGCTGGTAATTTGATTCAAGGTTTATGTGTGTAGTAAGGGTATGAAATTAATTTAAAAAAAAAGTGAGAAGGTAATTTTTTACACCCTCATTGCTTTTATTTAAAGTGTGCAAGAATCTCTAAATACTCATTTTATTAGCTGTGTGATTTTGCAGATATCAGAAATGCACTTTAGTGTGATGGCCTGGTGTTTGTCTGTTCTGGGGCCCAGTATCGTGCCTGCTCGCCACAGTAGTAGGGTCATTGGCACTGATAGCTGGAAAAACAGGCAGAATCAGCTACTTGTGTTGATCTGTGGACAACGCAATTCACAGTGCCTTTTTTCCAGTCAGAATTCAAGATTGGCAATCAGAGAAAGGGGCTCTTAGCAGAACTTTATTGACATAGATGCATATACTGTACTTGTGGTGGGAGACGAATGTTGAAATAAATTCTNTTTCCAGCACAGAATTTTTATGGTTGCGGGAGACGAATGTTGAAATAAATTCTCCTGACATTGCATCTGTCGCCTGGAACAGCTCATCATCTCGTTCTACCGGTGGCCAGACTTCTTCTGTGACTGGTGTAGGTGCATCACGTGATGGGTCATCTCCCGCTGATGGCAGATAGTTGGAGACATTTGTAAGCAGCATTGATTCTGATGCTGCGATAGGAAAGCCCGTGTCACTGCTGTTGGGAGTGGTCAGAAGATGGCTGGCTGGTGCATTTACATTCCATAGTATGTTAAAGGTGACTTAAGTCTGAAGGGCACATCAAATCCACAAAAATTACCAACTGGGAATTAACAGAGGTTAAAAATACATACATTCACAAGAACTTAGATTTACACTAGTTCAACTTAGCAACCTGTAAAGCATAGAAAATGCTAGACACATTTGTAAGGCAGTAGAGGACTTTTGAAATGAATGTCACTTTAAATATGGAAATGCCAGGAAACTAATATTAATGTAAAAATATTTTTCTAATCAGAAAATAGATAAACTGAAAGAATATGCATCACCAGCAGAACAAATCAAAAGAAAAACTTGAAAAATAACTTGACCATAAGTAAATAATTGTGGTGTAAAATAACAATTAATAANTAACAAATCAAAAGAAAAACTTGAAAAATAACTTCACCATAAGTAAATAATTGTGGTGTAAAATAACAATTAATAATTCACCATATGTTAGAGGAGGAAATCTTTTAGGGANAGGAAACTAATATTAATGTAAAAATATTTTTCTAATCAGAAAATAGATAAACTGAAAGAATATGCATCACCAGCAGAACAAATCAAAAGAAAAACTTGAAAAATAACTTGACCATAAGTAAATAATTGTGGTGTAAAATAACAATTAATAATTCACCATATGTTAGAGGAGGAAATCTTTTAGGGANACCATAAGTAAATAATTGTGGTGTAAAATAACAATTAATAATTCACCATATGTTAGAGGAGGAAATCTTTTAGGGAAAAAATCTTCCTTACATGAATCAATGCAATATTTTTATCTTGGCATTTCTCCCCGTTTTATCCCATTTTTATGTCACACGGTTGTCTGCACAGAGTGAGGATATGATGCAATGCAAGTGTAGAATAACAGCCACTTTTCTGTTGGAATTACCAAAAAACTGTATCAGCAGAAAAATGGAAAGAACTTATTAACGTTCCCCAGTTTTATGCTCGAAGGCTTATCAAGGGGTTGGCTTACAAACTAACTTATGACCTAACTTAAACTAACACCCATGCCTTTCCTGGGATTCAAACCCAGAACCTCCCGCACCCCACACTGTGGCGCACAAACCGACTGCACCACAGGAGGTCGGCAAGACTTTGGTGATGTGTTTTTCAAATTAATGTCTCCTTCCCTTCCCTAGCTGGAGAAGAATGGTAAGTGGTTTTAAACAAGAACATTTTGTTTTACAACATCTTCTCCTGATAACCTGTGAGTTCCATATTACATTGCTGTAGAGGTCCATGACACCTTTTCTTCTCCAGCCTTTGTACAGCAATGTGGGGAGCTTACCAATAGGATCGGGTGGTGAGACATACTATGTGAAGCTGTGGTAATAAATAGGTTTGTCCTCTCATCAGCATTTCTGGATTTGTGATGCTTTCCACTGCCATGTTAGTGTAAGCAAGGATAGCGCGAGGTCCCATCAGTCAGTTCCTCAACATCTTTGTTTCTTCATCGTATGACTTGGTTTATAGAGGCTCTGGTGATTTGTACCTATCTCGGTTTGCATCAAATACTCTAACCGTGCACTGCCTGCAGAAGACAACAGCTTAGAAGAGAGATGGTGCACTCTTCAGTATTGCACCTAGTTTATTGGGAGATGTATAATCACAGTCTTGAGCTCGACAAAAGACAGTGCTTGTTTTAGCACTGAGTCGTCCAACTCTAGGGATGACAGAGAAAGAGAGAGAAGAAGTATGAATGGAACATGGTAGATGTTATTTCCTTGTGAAAAATGTATATTTCCTTGTGAAAAACATTACTTTGTAATGTTATATTCTTTGTTCAGGTGAGTTGAGGTTGAATGTTTTTTAATGTATTATTTACAGTAATATGAATGTTTTGAAAGTTTCCAATNTTGTTCAGGTGAGTTGAGGTTGAATGTTTTTTAATGTATTATTTACAGTAATATGAATGTTTTGAAAGTTTCCAATATTTATTATGTTTATTAGTTATACGTTATTCATAGATAATGGGCAAACCCCCATTATACTCAACATGAAGTTTGATAATATTAGAACTTGTATTTTATAGCTATACATCTCAGTTCCTCATCTACTGAATTCCTGTATGTATGGAAAATTTTTTACAGTCNAACTTGTATTTTATAGCTATACATCTCAGTTCCTCATCTACTGAATTCCTGTATGTATGGAAAATTTTTTACAGTCCCCTGAAAAATAGTAGATAGAAAATCCACTGTCTACTTCAAAATACAGACAGAACATCAGGCCTGGAATGTGTGCAGTGTCGAATAAATGACATCATTACAGAACAACTGTGATCAAACAGAAACATGCTTGGATAAATTTATTTAGAAATGCACTTGGTGGTAAGTGATTATATTATTCTATAATTGTGTCGTAACATCTGACAACGTTACGTATAAACGTTGCCAGCTCACCATTTTATTTATTTGCTTATAATATAACACTTTATGAAATATTCATTTATTTGTTATTTATTTGCCAAATATGAACCTACGTATCTTTCAGTAAATATTTTTGTAAAAATAGTGTTCTGTGTTCAGAAACTTCTTGTCATGGTGTTCATATTTTTACACACTACTTGTAATATGAAGACATAAGTAATCAACACTTATAATGAAAGAGATATGTATAATTTTGGAAAATAATTATCTCTTATTTTCAACAAGTTCTATGTTATGCCTTGAAAGACCATGTGACATTTTAACATATTTGTGATTATCTTACAATGTTCTTGAGTTCATCTATTGGAGCAAAACTTGTTACCGAATCAGTTACATGACAAGGAAGTATGTGTTTGAAAATTTTCTAGTAATACAAAACTATGTGTTTAGCTGCTTGAATCAGCATAGAGTATTTTCTTTCTATGTAACTACTGAAATCCATTCTTACTGAAGGTCTCTAGCCATCACTTCAAAAAACAAGCTAAATTCAGGAGATCTCTGTATCTCTTAATGCCCATCTTAATCACCATTCCTCCCATTTTTCTGATAATTTTAAAAAATTATGCCTTTGGTTTTAAGTAAAAATATTTTGATTTAAGATGACACCCTGCCTTCTTAACCACAAATATAATTGTGAAAATTACAAATTCAGGTTTATAATAATTTAACTAAACTTATTTATAAGCTAACCAGGTTACTGAAAGACTGTAAAGGTAGCTACTGCACATTGTTCATTCAAATTTCTTGTTATTTGAAGCAAATTTTCGTAAAACATTTCAGCAGTTGTAGAACTTATGGAAAGTGTTAAATTTTTCCATTTGCTCTTTGTATTTAGTGTTGTGGAAAATATTTTTAATTGTTTTCTAGTGTTTCTGTTATAACGNAATTTTTCCATTTGCTCTTTGTATTTAGTGTTGTGGAAAATATTTTTAATTGTTTTCTAGTGTTTCTGTTATAACGTATAACGAATACTTAAAACAAAAATTAATTGCTTTCTGAGCATATTTTATATTCGTAGTAGGTTAGTGTGAATGTCTTTTGAAATAAACAGGTGTGGATTAAATGTAATAATGGTAATATATTGTTATATTTTTTACATGGTGGTATGAAAGGTAATCAGAAATGTTGAATGTAAAAGATGTGTGTGTGTGCGAGATCGTCGTGCATAATTGCTTGTGTGGACGTTGCACTGATTGTGTGTCTCGTTGCAGCGTACTCGAAGGACTACGTGACAGAGAGGTCTGCGTGCGGTATCTGCGGCCTCACCTTCAGCCGCATGTACCTCAAGACGCACATCCAGGACATGCACACCCTGACCCCCCCAGTGCAGTGCAACTGCTGCCGCAAGATGTTCCGCTCCAAGAACAGCTTGAAAATGCACAATTACCGCTTCCACAGGGAAGTCAGAACATAGTAGGCTCGCGCTGCTTTCCGACCACAGTAATGTGCTGTAATGTAATGTTTATTCATCCATACGAACAATTTATATTGTTATAGGACATGTCAAAAGATTGAAAGTAATGCTGTAGTTATAAAAATTAGTGATACAAACACAGAATATTATTAAACGGTTATTCACATTCCCTAGTACACTTCATTCACAGTTACTTCCAACTTTTCTGAAGCCCTGCTAAAGTTTTACTTTCAGGATATTCCTCTGCATCATACACTGACGAGCCAAAAAAACTGGTATACGCATGCATTTGCAAATAACAGAGATATGGAACCAATCAGAGTAACGCGATGTGGTCGGCAACCAGATCGGTTACTGCTGCTACAATGGCAGGTTATCAAGATTTAAGTGAGTTTGAACGTGGTGTTATAGTCGGCGCACGAGAGATGGGACATAGCATCTCCGAGGTAGCGATAACATTTGGATGTTCGCGTACGACCATTTCACGAGTGTACTGTGAATATCGGGAATCCGGTAAAACATCACATCTTCGACATCGCTGCGGCTGGAAAAAGATCGTGAAAGAATGGGACAAACGACGACGACTGATGAGAATCATTAAATGTGACAGACGTGTGAATTGCCTCCTGCATATCTTCAGACATTAATCGAGTCCATGCCACATCGTCTTGCGGCACTTTAGCGTGCTCTGGGGGCCCTACACGATATAAGGCAGGTGTATCAGTTTTTTTGGCTCTTCAGTGTACAAACAAAGCTTAGAAAATTACTCCAGAAAACCAGTGCACTGTATTCGTGCACTTTCAGTGTAATAACATTTTGTGTAAGAACTATTTCTTACAAGCAATTACCAACACACCTTTTTTGTCACGGCCTTTATTCATATTAGCTATAAATGAAAAAATGTATATATTAAATATAAGTGAAAGTTAAATTTGACCAAAAATAAGGTACCTTTATGTTAACACAAGAATAAAATGCTTGTGATATATGACATACTTAGGAAGCAACGAAACTCAACATACATAGTGTGTTTTCAAATTTTTGATTCGAAAAGTAAAGAAACCGCAAACAGACTATACTTGCAACAACTTCTTTAGCGTGGTGAACGAATCCTCCAGAAATTCTTGGACCCTATATTAGCATTTATTCAGTAGAAATTTTAAATGGTTTTTGTTAGTTTGCTATTGTCTTAATGACTGTGACAAAGAACAAAAAAAACCCACTCTACATATTGGTGAGAAAATTAAAAAATAGGTCATTTGCAGGGTATGATGAATATAAATCACCCTTTCAGTATTCTGCAAGTAGTTATGTGAAATTTTGACTTAGTGTATGTTCCTTTTTGGTATGTTTTGAAGTGGCATTCATATGTGATTTTCTTTTGTACCAGTGTTTTTCAGTTCTTGTTCTCAACTATACTTCAAATTGTACAACTGAAATGTAATATGACCTGCTTTGGACAATGATTTTCATTTTCCAGTCCTGAAGCTGCAGTTTAGTTAAGTGCTGATAACATTTTTGTTATGGAACAATTGTAAATTTTTTATTGAAAAATAAATCATTCAGTTTTTGTTGCAAACCTTTTTGTATGCTGCTTTGCTCTTACTAACTGCATGAACCTAAGAATCTGTCAAGATGGGTGTTTTTTTTTTAGTGTGTTTGCACATGCATGCGGATTTACTTTCGGACCATACTTACCTTCTTTTAAAGTGTATTTTATTACCTTATTCGTGGTGTGTATGAGTAATAAATTATGATGAATCACTTTATGTTTGAGTATTTTGTTGTAGTGCTATGGTGCTGCCAGGGTTTGACTGTTTGAAATGATTGTTGTCTTAAGCTAAATTAAATTCTTCTGTTATTTACATACATGTAATTTGACCTGGAAGTATAAAAAGCTGTGGTGTCATTCAAAAAAAATTTTTTTTTAACTTTTGTTGGTTATGCAGTACTACAGCCACTTTATAACCTGAGAACATGCATCGTTATTAAATTGAAATACAATTTGTACCACACCTCTCTGACAATGTTGCATAAATACATCCTACAGTGTTCAAAAGGTCTAAATTTACGTAGAGGCAAAAACCATTCCTTTACATTATGTTGGTTCCCAACCATTTGAGTGTGTACTTTGTGCTGAAAAATGTTCTGAGTCACGCCAGGAGGTTTGCTTGAACTGTCATTGGTCTAGCCTGTGTGCCACTTGAGCAGGAAGCCTTTGCAATCATGATCATTGAGAACTTTCTACTATAGTTCTCATTCTATCCAAAGATTGCACAGTTAGTGATTGTATTTTCTCATCAAGCAACTGGCTAGCTGTTCGTAAATAATTACCATAAAGATTTGAAGATCATGAGTGTGCTTACGTGTCGAGACTACATCTGCCTTGTAGGTAATACGTATGTATGTATGGCTTATTGTCTTGTTCTGGGTTCAGAACTAGCAGTTGGGAGTGCCAGCAACAAGAAGGCAAACTGCCATGATGACCTGAATTAAGGTACCATCCCAGTATTCACATGGAATGTTTTTTGGAAAATCATGGGAACTCAAAATCTGGGTCCTCTCGAATGTGAGTCTGTTGTGTTTTACCACTGTGCCATGTTATTTGGCATCTGCATTCCTCAGTTATGTTTGTAGTTATTGAAAATTTGTGGTGTCCAATTTACTTCAAAATCATGGTCATTGCTTTTGTGCTTTCAAAGAAAGAAATTTTTTTTTTTTGACCACTGAAACCAGTATGTTGTTTGCAGACTACGGCCAGAGAAAGTCACGCTCGTCACATGTTGTGTGCAACCAGTGTNCACTGAAACCAGTATGTTGTTTGCAGACTACGGCCAGAGAAAGTCACGCTCGTCACATGTTGTGTGCAACCAGTGTGGTGTGAGCTACCACGTTGGCTCCATGTACAACCACGTACGGGACAAGCACTCGCAGAACGACCCGGTGCAGTGCCAGTTCTGCCTCAAGATGTTCAAGACCAAGAACAGCCTACGGTCGCACATCTCGCTGCGGCACAGAGACGAGGCGAGATACTCAGCGCCACAGCTGGGATATGCATCCATACTTGCTCGCCCAGTCTGAGTTCGTATGTGTTCCTCTGGTGCAGATCGTCGTCATCACCACTGCTGTTCCCAGCATTTCGCTGGGTCAGCATTGCGAACTGTCCCCATCTCCTCCTTTCTCTCCACCACTTCTCCTGTACTCCTGCCATTATCTGTTCCTTCTACTTTCTGTTTGGTCTTCCCTGGGGCCTTCTTCCTGTCTATTTTATTTCCATCATTTGTTTGGGCAATCTTTCCACTCTCACACTCTGTACATGTCCATACCACTTCATTCTACCCTTATCAATAATCCTCTACTACTGCCCATGTGTGTATAATGCAAATGACACAGGAAATTCACATCTTTATAGGGTAGTCACTACAATACTTCTCTGCCATGTGTTAAAGTGGTTTAGCATAGTGTTGTGCGGTTGTTGTTGAGTATTTCAGCTTGTTGACATACCAGAGCAGTTTTTCTATGTTTTCCGATAATCTCGTAACAGTGTCCATAGCTCAAACCAAAATTCCAGTATCTTCTTAAACCTAAGTATTCTCTAGCCCTATTGTCTTGAATTTTCCAAATCAGGCATAATTAGTTGAAGAATGGCAGTGTTTCCTTTGTAACTTGGATGCCTAGTGGGAGTCGAGTTTGTGTTTAATCCTGTCTTCTGGCAGAATAAGCCCTGACATCAGCGTTCAAACTGTGCAGCTTGGGGTTAATGCTTCAGCGGACACACAGAATTTCAATTTGCAAATAAGTTAACTACATTAGTTTTTTTAATATTCTCTTCGTAGCTATGCAGAGGTTATAAAACACTTTTTTTTTTTACAACTTTCATTGTAACTTCTAAAAGTTACTGTGTATCTTGTTGTTTTACTTCATTTTTAAGTTAACAGTATTCGGGCACTATTATAATTTCATGTTTTAAAATACAAGTTTGCATTTTAATAACAACTGCACATATGTAAAACAGCACACAATAAGCATTAGACAAAACGACATGGACTAATATGTTTTGAATGTCTTTTTTTGGTTCTACCATTGCTCAATACATACCACTCAAGAGTTTTTTTTTTCNTGGACTAATATGTTTTGAATGTCTTTTTTTGGTTCTACCATTGCTCAATACATACCACTCAAGAGTTTTTTTTTTTCCAGACACAATAAATTCAGTATTAATTTCATGACCATTTCAGTTTCCATTTTTTATCAGTATCTTAATGTAGCCGAGCATTTTCCAAGTTGTTTATGCACAAAGTATTCTGTTTGTGCATGTCATTGGAAATTATCTTGTATTTAGTCTACATGGTATGCTTTAAAGATAATATGATTTTTAATTACCATTAAAAAATTTCTATGCATTTTTATTGAAACAGTTTTATTTAAGTGNCTTTAAAGATAATATGATTTTTAATTACCATTAAAAAATTTCTATGCATTTTTATTGAAACAGTTTTATTTAAGTGGACATTTTCAAGCTTGCCGGCCCATGTTAGAGATCTGACCTTATTATTATGTTGCCATTGTTAGTATTTTATATTTGTAACATTTCATATTTTATATACCGGTACATGTTCTAAAGCAAAGCTTGTCATTCATAAAAAAATTTAGGAGGCACTAAAAAAATATTTTAATTCTGTAAATATGTTCTTCGAAATTTGTGTTGTAGTGTGAATTAAACATTTGGCTTTCAATTTAAAAGTAAATTCCTTTTCCCAGAGAGTCAAAGAAGTTTGCAAAAATCCTGATTATTTAAACACTGATTGTGTTAAGTTTTAGTGGATATTGTTTATAATGTGATTATCTACAATGTGAGATGCTGGTTTCAGTATTTGAGGGAGACTATAGTATTTAAGGATGGCACAAGATAGTGTATTGCAGCATTTTCTCACCTCATAATCCCTAAGTTTCCAGCTTACTGTAGTACCTATGACACATACAGATTGTTCAATGATCTGAAACAAAATATTCCACATATTTTTTTTAGCTGATGGTTATGGAAGTCTGATTTGTAAGTTTGTGAAAGTTTATGGCCATGGTGTGAAAGTGTGTTGTACTATCATTGGATCTATGAAAGTACGTGGAAATTCCTAAGTGGTAGTTATCACTGCAATACTAGAATCTGCGTGGAATGAGTGTGACATACTTGTGGCCCAACATCCTTATAGGCTGTAGTGAACAACACACATTCATTGTTGACTAATTGTAATTTAAGAGTTAGATATTATGACTAATGGATTGTGAATATTGTACTATAAGTTGTATTATTTGCCATAACACTTATTGTTGTAGCATGATGACTAACAAACAGTATATTAAGAGTATCACTTATGTTTATTTTTATTGAAATATTTTTTAGTTATTAATTATTGTATTTTTACGTATATTAAATTTATTTGTTTATACATTCATTGTAATATCTTGTAGGAACAAAATATATATTTGAATAAATAAAATAAATAAAGTACCTTCTTAACTCAATGCTCCTCCTACATGTAAGAAATGAGTATGCACCGAATATATCAAAAAGTTGGAATACCCCAAATGTTTCAGTTATGGTCTACCAAGCTTTGAAATAAAATGATCTAAGAAATGTTGACTCTTTACATTCACTAATCAATACCGCTGCAAACCACTAATATCAGGTAAGTTGAAGTATAAAGTTGATACATCAGTCTCTGTATTTCTCAGCTTGGCTGGGAACAAAAACTATATAAAGTACTACCCAGGCTTAGTACCTACTAAGCTATCAATATTTATAAAGGACGAAAGTAAACAAATTCTTGTCAGTCACTTGAAAAGTATGAAATGGTACAGCTAGTAGATTACAAGTGTAGTTATTATTTGGCTGAGACAGTAAGGTTGTGAAGTCTGTTTACATTCTAACCTATGTCACTATTTGTACAGTAAACTCGCAGTATCGTGAACCTCAAATACCACATGACAGGCAAAAAAAAATTTATATAGGTAAGTATAGTGGTAAACACAAATTTTTAATTTATTAAATCATAGATGCTCAAAAAATATATTGGATGTAATTGTNTACAGCTAGTAGATTACAAGTGTAGTTATTATTTGGCTGAGACAGTAAGGTTGTGAAGTCTGTTTACATTCTAACCCATGTCACTATTTGTACAGTAAACTCGCAGTATCGTGAACCTCAAATACCACATGACAGGCAAAAAAAAATTTATATAGGTAAGTATAGTGGTAAACACAAATTTTTAATTTATTAAATCATAGATGCTCAAAAAATATATTGGATGTAATTTTCTAAATTTCACAACCTTATTCAACATAGAATCTACTAAATGTGTGTAAATATTTTCAAAAGCAAAATTTGTTTGGAATGCAGTGGGAAAATTCTTTGCTTTTAAAACAAAGTGGCAAACCGCTGTCTAGGGTGTGACCCTCCCACCCCACTTGCAAGGTCAAGCGCACAAGTCAATGTAAACACGTCATGCCGTCCTGCTTGTCAAGATACAGTGGCACCTGTAAAAATGTGCGAGACTGTGTTGCAGCAATATTAAAATTAATTCAATAGCTTGACTCCTTGAATCTAGAGTTTCTGTGGCGAATCTGAGCTTGGAATACGGAATCGTAAAACAATAACCGACGTGGAAAAAATAAAGACAAGTTACAGTAGAACTCTGATTTTACAAAGTGTCACAGATCCTGGGAATGACTTTGTAAAAATTGCTGATATCATAAAATCAAAACAGACTGAATATAACCCCCAATTACTCAAAGACTCGTTGTAAAAGTATGGTTTTTCTCTTGAAGTCTATATTTCTTCATCTTTGGTACAAAAATTGTTAGAAATAAAAAGCTTGAATACCATCCTATCATTTAATAACGTCCAAAATAACTTTGCATCACAAAGACAACAACAAAGTTCCCGCCATTACATAACCACAACTCCAGTATAGTCAGAAACAAAACAAGGCTTGGGTGTAGCCAACTTTAAACAAAAAATCATAATGCGACAACTCATGCACAACACATTTCAACACTTCCCCCTGTTGTGTATCAGTGCTTTGGGTACTGCAAAAAAAAATGTGAACACAAAACATAACAAACCCTGAACATGGTCACATATGCTGTGCATCTATACAAAAAGAAACAAAGCATAAACACAAACGACTAAACAAAGAGAGATAAAGCATTTAAACATTGATGTTTTTCTTAAGTCCCATTTTGTTTGCACATTCCTCACTTTTCCTCCTGGACAATAGTTTAGTCAGCACATCTGCTACATTCTTGTTAGTTTCCACATACTTTAAACTGGTTATCCCCTTCTCTATTTTTTCTATAATGAAGTGATGCTTCACATCAATATGCTTGGAAGCGATTCTGTTGTTTGCAAGAGAAATAGCTCCCTGATTATCCACCTGTATTTCTCACGGTTCACTTACAAAGTCACTCTGCCCTATCTACTCCAGCAAAGCCTTGATCCACAACACGTTCTGCACAGCTTCTGCTACTGCGACGTATTCTGCCTCCACAGTTGATAGTGCGACACTATGCTTGTTTTCTTGCTTTGCCACGCCTCTGTTCCACCTGCCAGCATTATCGCAAAACCACTGTAGGACTTCCTGTCTTCTGAACTATTTGCCCAGTCAGCATCTGCGTACACTTCTATGGTCTTCCCCTGCTTCTCATATACCATACGAAGGTCTTCTGTACCCTTGAGATAGCGGAAGATGTGCTTCACCTCATGCCGGTGCTGAAGTGTCGCGTTACTGTTGAATTGGCATTGCCTACTAACCGAGTATGCAATATCTGGCCGTGTACCATTTGCCAAGTATAGGAGGCTTCCTGTAGCTTTCCTATATACGTGCTCAGGAATAGGTTGGCTCACCTGCGTCTCACTGGTCTGCTTCATTTCCAAAGGGGTAGGTAGCTCCCTAATGTTCTCCATTCCAAACTCTTACAGAATTTGCCTCACATAATTTTTCTGGTCTATTTCCAGAATATCTTCTCTAGGTATGTTCACCCTCATTGACAAAAGGTGAGTGGTTTTTCCAAGAGTGGTTTTTCCAAATACAATTTTAGTTTTTCAATCTTGTTTCTCTCTGCCCACACAGGTATGTCATAAATATCTACTCCAAGCACCAGACCACCACTTTTGTCATAATAGACAGTTAAGACACATGGACCATTTTCAGACTGATTAAGGCCAAATTTCTTAAGATGTGTGTCCAGATATGTTTTCCGGTTTCTTCCTGCCTGGTGTAGGCCATATAAGCCTTTTTCTAATTTCCACACGTACACTTCTCTTGATTTTTCTTCAAAAAATTTGGTTTGTTCCATGAAAATCTCTTCTTTCAAAGGACCGTGAAGGTATGCTGCCATCATATCTAGGTGTTCTTGTCCCCAGTTCCTTTCAATGCCCACAGCGATCAGCATCCTTATGGTCTCCTTTTTGACAACAGGACTATATGTTTCTTCGTAATCCTTTCCTGGTACCTGCCCAAATCCCTGTGCCACCAGCCTAGCTTTATGTCTTTCTACATTTCCACCCTCATTCCTCTTCATCTTGAAAACCCATTTGGAACCTATGACATTTCTCTCCTTTGGCCTTTTGACCAATTTCCAACTGTTGCTTTCTTTCAAGCTTTCCATTTCCAATTTCTTAGCTTCAAGCCATTTGTCTGCATTTGTGCTTAACAGCACACTCCTTGCATTGTGTGGGTTTTCCCGCATTGCGAAACCCACTTGTTTCTGAAATACTACTCCTACTTCATCTTCTAACTTCTGTTTCTTTGCCTGCATGCTCTGAGTCACTCTTGTTGCTTTGTGAAATATTATCTTCTCCAGTTTCCACACAGAATTCCCTCACTCCATTTCTAACTTGCTCTGTTAGGTCATCTGGATTCTTCTCACCCAATTCTTCCTGTATTTCTTCCCCTAGGTTAAATATTCCATCTTCAGCCTCAACATGCAGAATTTCATGTTCTTTTGCACGTGGAGTGCTGTCTTTAAGCGGGAACATGTTCTCTTTAAAAACCGTCCCTTGAAACAATTATCTCCTCCCTTTTCAAGTTCCAAAGACTATAAGCCTTCAGACCTTCCCGGAAACCAAGGAAGATATATTCTTCTGCCCTAGGTTGCAGCTTGTCCTTTGCCAGAGTTGCTGCCCAAGCTTAACAGCCAAACACCCTTAATTTTTTCTCGTCATTTTCTGTTAACTTTTCTGCAAACCATATTTCATAAGGAATTTGCCCCCCAATGGCCTTTGATGGACACCTGTTTTTTTAAATAACATGCTGTTGACAGAGCCTCTGCCCAAAATCTCGACGGAAGGCCAGCCTGCAGTAGCATGCACCTAACCATGCTCATGAGTGTTTGGTTTACTCTTTCCGCTCTGCCATTCTGTTGTGGAGTATAGGGTGTTGTTACTCTGTGTAGAACTCCACTGTCTTCTAAATGTTTCTTAAATTCAGTGATTATGAACTCCCCTCCATTGTCTTTCTGCAATGCTTTCAGTTTTTTTTTTTTTCCTGCCGTTTCTCAACACTACTTTGGAATTTGCAAAACTCATTGAATGTGTCACTTTTCTTTTTCATCACAGCAACATGAGTATACCTGGAGTAATCATCAACAAATGTCTCAAAATACTCAGCACCTCCGAGTGAAGATGGAGAAATTTTGCCCAGGACATCTGAGTGGACAAGACTTAATGGCTCAATGCCCTACGACTGCTGTTCTGAAATTTTTGGCATTTTATTTTGTTTTCCAGGCACTCATCACATCTCTCTGAAGACACTCCTTGAAGGCCACTAACTTGTGGCAGTACCTGTACATGCCTAAATCTTCTGTGCCAAGCTTCAGATTTCATTACCAATGTCTTAAAGATTTCAACATTATCGCCCAACACCTATCACACACCCATGTATAATTCTAATTTCCATTCCCTTGGCAGCCAACCGTTTCCCAGATATTAAATTATCACAGAAATCTGAAACATAAAAGACATCACTTAGTTCAATTGTCCACCCTCCATGCTTGTCCTTCAACTTCATTGTCACAGACCCTACACCTTTCATTTTTACCATTTGTCCATTTGCCACTTCAACTTCCCTATATAAACCACTGTTGAAGTTTCTCATAATATCCCTGTTTGGTGTCATGTGATGTTATGCTGCTGTGTCCAGTAACCAACAGTTCTTACGTCCGGCGTTTTTACGGTGGTAGTACATAACGCTTGTACTTCACAGTCTGTGCATTGCCTAGCTGACGCCCTTGTTCACCCTATCCTGGCCCCTGTTTCTGGTCTTCAGTTTTGTAGCATTATCCTGCCTGGCGACCTTGGTGCAAAACCTTGATACCTGCCAAATGCTGAAGTTTGGAACTAGGTATTGATTCTGCTCTGTGGCGTGAGGCGCCAGCATTTGATGCTAGCCCTCAGTGACAGGGCGTAGGAATACGTCGACACTGTTGTCTCTATGTCCAATTTACTAATAAATTACACTTTATTTGTGAGTTCACATAATCGAGTTTTATTGTTGCTTGAACAAGTTAACTGGTACATGAACTCACGAGACAAACTCCCCTTCCCTTTTTCTATGTAGGCTACGTATGGTTTGACGCCACGATTGGCGTCGAGTGAAGAGAGGGGGGGGGGCAGGATTCTTTACACCTGGTGTAGAACTAC
>NQII01001462.1:103513-314022 GCA_002778355.1 Clitarchus hookeri
CTGGCAGGTTCAGCGGTCGGTCGGTGAGAGAGGGCCTCACCGAGCATCGGCCGCAGATATGCTATCTGCGGCATTTGGATGCTGCATGGCCATAGCACTGGCTTCTCCGACATTGCTTCGGCAATAGGGAGTTGTAAGGCTCCACTCGCACTATGCAGTGAAGCACATGGGGAATGCTGAGCAGCTGTTGTGCTTGTGTTTCATCAGGTAGAATGACAAGCGTAGGCAGGCAGTAGTGCGCAGTGCAGTTTTGATTGTTGCTAGAACTAAACTGTAAATATTTTACAGTGTCCTTTCACACTCAAATAATATATTGTTTTTGTTGTTGTACCAACCTAAGTAATGCCACGTGTTTAAAGAATAAATGTTTAGAAAAATTATTCATTGCCAGTTTTAGTTTAAGCAAACACATGTGTGTTGAACCGTGGCAGACTGATAGGCTGCAGAGTTTAATTAAGCCATACTTGTAATAATTTTTACACACAAAACAGCGATACCCTCCCTTATAAGGTAATTTTTATAATAATTTATTGGTTTCGTATGGTTTACAAAGCATACAATTTTTGACAAGACTTTACTTATGTTTGAAACCATACAGGTGGTTCCACTTTGCAGCAGTGTGTATCACGGGTTGCATACTCGGGCTACTGTAATCACTCCCATGCCCATCATGTTTGTAAATTTGTAAAAATTAGTTAATGTTAGTAAATTTTAAAAATAATTTTTTTTGCAAGCTAAGTGATTTTCTTAGTTTCATAGCTTGTCTGGTAGTAGTGATAAATTTTTATAAAGTATAAAAACTGGTATTTTTTAGTTCTCGATAGTTGGGAGATGTGCTATAAGGGGTAATAATTTTTTTATGCTTCTCATTCTAATCTTTTTACTTCATAGAATTCCTGCAAGTTTTTTACAATGCTTGCCAAAGATTTTCTTTGGGAATAACTATTTGATTTAGCTACTGCAATTCTTTAATATACGATTAGGACACACAGTATTGTTAAACATGACTTATGCCCTGTTACTACACACTAAGGATTTTATATTCATATTCATATAATGCTCTTTGATGTATGAGACAATAGTCACATTCTCTGTAGCCAAGAGCTGATGTGTGGCATCTGTAGACTGTATATAGTTAATTAAGTACTTTTAAAATCAACCTCTGAAAACTGTCACTGCATATATTTTAAACGGCACACTGACTGTCATGCGCCCAATCAAGTAGATAACAATGGAGAGNAAATCAACCTCTGAAAACTGTCACTGCATATATTTTAAACGGCACACTGACTGTCATGCGCCCAATCAAGTAGATAGTGAAACTAGTTCCATGTCTTTACGGTGAATTAAAAGTGTTATGCAAACATTTGTGGATAGCAAAATGATTTCTTTTCCTTTATTTTTTTTTTTCAATGCACGTTAGTGTAAGAATAAGCAAATTTGTAAAATATTTACCTTTCTAATAAATTCACAGTTTCGTTTGAATGATGCATAAATAAAGTGAAGAGGCCCATGGCAATGATAGTTTTACATATGGTGGAAGGAGACACAATGTTCATACAAGTATATCTCAAGCAGGGCTTTCGGAAATGCTCCGTTTACTGTGATTAGCCAATATAAACTTGCTTCCAGCAGCAAAGTGAGATGATAAGCTGTGCTCTTAAGAGATTAGAGATTATTTTGAAATTGTCATCACATTTAAAAAAATGTATTTTTCATTTTGATAGCACAAATATTAACAAACCGTTCCAAGTTGTTCGTAGATTTCATGACTCCTAGTAATAAAGTACAAGACTTTGAATGTATCACCACATTTTTTCAGCAACATGTTTTTGTGGTGAGCAAGAAATTCAAGGTCAGGACTAAATGGCTACTGACATATCTTGGCCAATGAGTAACACAAGTGCAGTCAGCAAATATTTTTCTTTAAAGTACGTGGGACATAAATTTAAAGCTAAACAATTTAATTTAAGTCCACAGGTTTTTGAAACCCAATATAGATAACTGTTTTTTTAATTTTTTCCAAGGTGTGTGTTTACGTTGAGTTATTTCTGTGGCATTAAATTTGTACATATCATTGCACACTTTAATAATAAAATCTGGCAAAATGTCTGCTCACAAATTTGGCAAAAACTAATATCTAACAATTGTCATTTCTGGCTTTCCTGTATTGTCTTCCAAAAATCTGTTTAAGCTCGTATGCCATGATGGAAGATTCCGTGGATGATTCCATGCATGGCTGCTTGTATGGATGGTTTTATGAAAGATTTGGCCATCTGCTGACCATTTTTTGTGGACGTTTTCGTAATTGGCTGTGTGCAATTTTCAATGGAAGGTTTCCTACAAGATTGAAATTTTAGCCATTCAGAGAGAGAGAGGGAGAGAGAGTGGTAGAGTTATTTTGTTTATTTTGTTTTGAGAAAAAGCATAAGACTATTAAACACGAATAAATAATAAATAAAAGAAGCACAAAAATGTTTACTGTTTCTAAAACAGCATTGTGTGAAAATAATGTTAAACTTTCATGCTTATCAACGCAAAAGTTTCAGTTATTTCCAGTAATGATTGGGCTCTGTGCATAAACGTATAATGCTGAAGTTGTGAGTGAAGATTGTTCCTTATCCACAGTTGTAGAAGTAAAATCACATAAAATGCACTAATTTTTTCTTTCGTGGCAACAAGTGTTGTTGGATAGGTTACACCAAAGAACCCTCCATAACTGCTTGCATGCAGGCTCAGGTAGCAGGTCTCGAGAATTCTTACAACCGAGCTTGTACGAAAAATTTTATCGTGGGTGTTGGCTGCGGTGGAAACGACCACCGTCGTGCGAAATCTTGTGTGGAGGTGTGCTGTGTGGTGGGGACGTGCCTCTGCTGACATGCTGGTCTCTCGCACTTGCAGGTGCGCTGGAGCACCGCCTGATGTGCCGCAGCTGCGGGGCGGTGGTCCCCGGGAGCCAGTTCCTGGCTCACCTGCAGACGCACCCAGTGCCGTGCGAATTCTGCCCCAAGATGTTCAAATCCAAGAACAGCTTGTACGTGCACACGTACCGCCACCACAAGGGCATACGCAAGCTCATGGCCGCCTCCCACAAGGACATGTACACCTGAGGCGTCTCTCATAGTGATGTAAGTGCGTCTGATTAAACCCAGTTTCGATTTGGAATATAAACCTTATAAGTAATGAACGCCCACTTCAGCAAGCCCATTCTTAAGGTTCGGCTTCACCCCTTTTGCAGAAATTCTTTGTTTTCGCTTGATAATTTTGGATTCATAATAATTACTGACAATAGACGATTATAGAAAGTTTACATTTTACGAGTTGTTTAATATTTTGGTGCATAATTATAATTGTGTGTTATCTGCTTGTTGTAAAAAGTCAAGAGTATAGTTACATTTTATTAATAATTTCTCGTCTTTTTTCAACAAGCAGATAACACACAATTAAAATGACTCACAAAATATTAAACAACTCGTAAAATGCAAACTTTCTATAATCGTACATTGTCAGTAATTACAATGAATCCGAAATTATGACGCAAAAACAAAAAATTTCTGCAAAAGGGGTGAAGCCGAGCCTTAAGGCCCAACTTCACTTCTTATGCGGCATTCTTCATTTTCGTGTCATAATTTCAGTTTCAGAGTAATTATTGAGCATTTCTGACAACAGAAAATTTGTTATTTGGTAGTTGTAAAAAGGCAGAAACGTATGGATATTTAGAAGTTTATATTATGCTGTCTATGAAAAAAATTTACGTTGACAGTTCAGATTTCGTGTGTGTACTGCAGAGTAAGGCAAATAGCTAAATGTCTATAGTAGCGGTTCATTTTTTATTTTGCTTTACAAAAATTTTAATTTGCAAGAAATTAAAGAATCTTATATGTTGGGTGATGCCAAGTCTTAATTGAACACTTTCCGAAAATCCTTGCCCATTACTGTATATTTTAACATAAACAGTGACTAGCATTTCTATAATTATCTTTATCCACGCGATCAACTCTCTTCTGCCAATCCGTCTGTTTGGAAATTAAGTGTATAATGTAGCTAACACATGATTACTCTAATGGCATGGAGCACCATCTTGTTGGAAAAAAATAAATCCCTTTTCTGTTTCAAAGCTGCTTTGTTGTCGAAAAACAAAGCGTTCTAACATGTCACAGTAAACATCGCCAGTTATTTATTTGTCAGTGAAGATAAATGGCCCCACAACACTGTTGTACGTCAAGCCACACCAAACATTCACCTTCTGTGATTCCGCTGAATTTTCAATAACTTCACGTGGTGGCTCCGACCCCTAAATGTGGCAGCTATGAATGTTCATGGACCTGCTCATATGGAGTGTCATGTCATTAGTTAACATGACATGTTTCATAATATCTTCGTCCCCCTCAATCTTGTTCAACATGCAGACAGCAAACTCAACTCTTGCTGGTTTGTCTTTACATTTCAATTTTTGTAAATTGTAACTTGAAGGCCTACAAGCAAAATCTTGTACGATCCACTTTGTAAACAGTTGACTTCTGAATTCCCAACTTTAAACTGCGTCATGCTGCTGATACTTTTGGCTACGTTTCCAGAAAGCTTGTATTCTTTCAAAATTTTTGGTCTGGCATTGATGGCCTCCTGGGTGACTTCCGTTTNAAGCAAAATCTTGTACGATCCACTTTGTAAACAGTTGACTTCTGAATTCCCAACTTTAAACTGCGTCATGCTGCTACGTTTCCAGAAAGCTTGTATTCTTTCAAAATTTTTGGTCTGGCATTGATGGCCTCCTGGGTGACTTCTGTTTNGCTACGTTTCCAGAAAGCTTGTATTCTTTCAAAATTTTTGGTCTGGCATTGATGGCCTCCTGGGTGACTTCTGTTTTAACACGCTACCAGTTTCCTTAAATTGCCGTAACCACTGGGGAAGGGTCTTGTTCGTAGCTGCTTTACTGTCATATTCACGTCGAAAATTGCATTAAACAGTAACCACAAATTTTGTTTTGATTAACCAAATTATATGCTGGGACCTTACGCAAGGTCATGCAGGCATGCCAACCATTGACACATACATTCTGCAGTATATGCGAAAAAAACTTGACACTCCTGCATACTTTTGAAGTAATGGAATATTTCCATCTCACGTAATATGTTAACTATGTATGTTTCAAACTCCAGGAACTTAACTATAGATTAACGTCTATTTATGGCAAATCTCTGCAGAACCATACTGCCACGTTGCTTTGGGCACACCACAGTCTCCGTCACCATGTTGTTGACTCACCATATTTCCTTTATGGTAGTGTAACAGAAGCTTAGAGAAAATACAAGTATATGTAGAATANCATGTTGTTGACTCACCATATTTCCTTTATGGTAGTGTAACAGAAGCTTAGAGAAAATACAAGTATATGTAGAATATAGAAACAACCTTTGTGCCTGGTTACTGTTTATCGGATTTCTAATGGGAGATAGTTGTACTGCCCAGTGTAATTTTGTTACTTTCAGTAAAGTTATTTCCCAAGCACCATTGTCTGTAAATCAAAAGGAAGTCTGCAAACCAAAGTGAAGCAGTGAGTCTGTACTCTATGACTGATATTTTAGGAACAAGTAAGATGCATAATTTTTTTCCTTGTTTTTTTTATTGTGTGTGTGAAAATTTCTATTTCTTGGTAGTGGTTTTACTGTTGTTTTGAGAAGCAGCTGGTCAATAATCTATTATCTCAAACAAACCTTAGTTTTGTCATGACAGCCTTGCAAACACACATAGATACATATATGCAGAACTTTCACTAGTCAAGCTTTGAGNATGTTGTTGACTCACCATATTTCCTTTATGGTAGTGTAACAGAAGCTTAGAGAAAATACAAGTATATGTAGAATACAGAAACAGCCTTTGTGCCTGGTTACTGTTTATCGGATTTCTAATGGGAGATAGTTATACTGCCCAGTGTAATTTTGTTACTTTCAGTAAAGTTATTTCCCAAGCACCATTGTTTGTAAACCAAAAGGAAGTCTGCAAACCAAAGTGAAGCAGTGAGTCTGTACTCTANCAAAAGGAAGTCTGCAAACCAAAGTGAAGCAGTGAGTCTGTACTCTATGACTGATATTTTAGGAACAAGTAAGATGCATAATTTTTTTCCTTGTTTTTTTTATTGTGTGTGTGAAAATTTCTATTTCTTGGTAGTGGTTTGACTGTTGTTTTGAGAAGCAGCTGGTCAATAATCTATTATCTCACACAAACCCTTAGTTTTGTCATGACAGCCTTGCAAACACACATAGATACATATATGCAGAACTTTCACTAGTCAAGCTTTGAGNCCTTAGTTTTGTCATGACAGCCTTGCAAACACACATAGATACATATATGCAGAACTTTCACTAGTCAAGCTTTGAGCACATCCCTAAAGGAGCAGTTTCTTTCATAAATGTGTGGTTTCCAAATCTACGTTTCATTGAGAAATATTTCCATTAGGTTCAGGTCTGTGAATATATTGTGTATTTACTACTCCTTGATATGGATCTTCAAACACGTACCGTAACTACTGCCTATTGAGAATGAATGCTTATCACCAGAAGCACATGCAGAAAGAAAGGTTCCATCTTTCTTTGGTTCACTTAATTTATCTGTATGGCCTTTTCAACATTCTTTTTGAGGCGTAGACTTTGTTCTGGGATGGGTTGATAGTACCAGAGTGCTGTTGCATAGGGAATCCCTTCTGATATTCATGGGAAGACTTGATTCAGATCTGGTGGTGGGTTTCTTACTGTTGTGATGACTCTTCAGCCAGAATGGGAAGTTGAAAGGTTTCCTACTTTGTGTTTGGTGATGAATGAAAACCTCGTCTAAGTCTTAGTTTACCTTAGTTCTCTCTCTTACCTCTGTCTGATCTCAGGACTGATGTGTTTGGTGCCTTACACTTGTCAGGCATCCAGGTTCACCCAGGCAATTTTGGGGGCATGTGGCAAAGCTATTTTTGGGACCCCCTATTTGCTGCAGTTCTAAACCACCAATACATAATTTTTTAGACAGGAGTCATGGGCATTGATTCAAGGAGATAAAAGCCTTTCAAAGAAGCTTTTTCCAAACAATACCTTTTGAGTTTGGGGGGGGGGTGCATTCCCCCCATACTCCCTACAGCACACTGTTTTTACAGTTTGAGGGGCCATTATGACAGGGAGGAGGGGGGGGCTTGGGGCAAAATACCATATTTGTCTCCCCCGCCCCTGTGGGTGGCCCTACCAGCATCTGGTACATCTATAGCCTTAATCCATTGACTGCCTAAAGGCAATTGAAAGAAAACTCTTGCAGTGTTGTTCCATTACAAAATATGCTTGATTGCTCAAGGGAACATAATAACCACATGCTTGTTTTGCTGTGTTTGGTTGAAAATAAAGCGTGAGATTCCGTAGCATGGAAACAAATTGTGTGCCTTAACAATACATTGCAATATTTTATGCTAATATTGTATATAGTCCAACCATACTACAAACTACACAAATACACACACACGTTCTAGATATACACCTATGTTAATTAAGAGTACTGTTGGAGATATTTTAATTTTCTAACCTTAGTTGTTGCATGTTCCTATGAGCAATTTGCACCAACATGATGTCAACACACGATGCACTTGTGCTCCAGACCACGTGTGGTTGATGCATAAGATTGTCCGGAAATAGAATGACATAGGAGGTACGCTGACATGCCTGCAGGGAGGCATGAAAAGAATCTCCTGCGCATTGTAAAGGTAATGAAATTCTGCCTACGAAGGGGACGAGAAGGCTATGAATCTCCTGTGATGTTTCCATCAGCTTCTGCTCTCTCAAGCGGAGATGTCATCCACTTGGCCGTGTGTCTGTGGGACAGCGTGGTTTCCCAAGGTTGTCGACACCCTGGATGTGGCGAGTGACATGTACTCCCAGACTTGTTCTGCAGGGCAGCTGGTTCAGTGTTCCAGTTGATCCGAGACATTCCACACTAGCCCAGCCTCTCTGGTGACAGAATCAGTATGTACTCACACCTCATTCTCACATTGATCATCATGCCTCCACGTAGTTAAGAGCCATACCCATAGCATACAAATTGTGGAGGGTGAAAGTATAACATTTTGCCCCCCTCACCCCCCAAAATAAGATTTTTTTAATTATTATGCACCTATCATAACATTATCCAATAAACACAACTTCAACAACCATGTGTTTATATAAAAAGAATGGTAACTACTTGCAATTACCTCTTCTCTTATTTTTAGTTTTTTTTTTTTTTTTTTTTTTTCATTTTCTTTCAATTTTTTGGCGGTTTTACCCAATTTTGCCCCCTTTCAGGTATTCATGGGAGGGGGGGGCGAGACCTTCTTCCCATTACCCCCACTAAGTACGGCCCTAGCCACACCACTTCGTAGCTATGAGTCCTAAGTCCTCTAGGTATTATTTCAGCATTCTGTGTGACATGTGATACTCCTTGCCAGCGTACTTGGATTCACAGGCAGCTTATTTATGTAGACTGTAAGCACAAGGGTTGTGAGCATGAAGGCGTTGGCAACACCTTTCTATCCCATCCCAAACGAGCAGCAATTAAGCTGCTGTTATAATATTATTGTCATGGCACTGACATGCCAACCAGTCAAACCTTTAGACTTATAATGTACCAAACTTTGCCAATGTTGACCTTAGGTGAACCCTACCAATCTAGTTAGAACAATCACCAGCCTGTTACTGGCTGAATAACTCCAACAGTGCCATCTTCAGCTCTCCGCTGAAGGTGACTGCTAATCCTCCAAAAAAGGAACTGAATCATTCTTGAACTATGTTGCACTGGCCCTTATCTATCTTCTTTAGGTCCATTTAGAAGTGGTGAGGCAGGGACCCAGGCATACAAGGAATTCTCATTCCCTTCCACCACATTCATAGACATGCCTAGATATTTCCATTATGGGGCCAGCTAAGTGTTCTTAATGAAAAAAAAGTAAAAAATATATAGGAAACCGTATACCTAAACGGAATATTAAAGGTCTTATGAGCCTATGAAAATTGGGTTTTGAAAACGTATTTTTGCTGAATGCCTTGTACAACGCCTGCAAAGTCCACAGCAAAAAGGTGGCTTATGCTTCCCATGTTGCAGACACATAAGCTGGCCGTCCTCCATCTGTACACATTGTTCGGCTTGAGGAAGTGATATGTCAGCACATCAATAATGTGCCCTCCGTTAGTACACGCTCCATAGCGCGCAAAATGGGCGTGTCCCATCCAACCATGTGGGACGTACTGTGGGTAAATCGCCACTATCGCTACCGCTGGCAGAAAGTACAAGGCATTCAGTGAAAACACGTTTTCAAAACCCAATTTTCACAGCCTCATATCTCCTTTAATATTGTGTTTAGGTATGTTGTGTCAAAATTTTTTGGACTTAATATTTTATAAGGAATTACCTCCCGCTGTTTGGGCATTTGATTTCCTAACCTGTATGCACACATATACAGTACATACATACATTTTGAGTACCGGTACCATTAAAAGTTTTTTGAATTCTCTTTATATGCAGTTAAGGTAGAAGTATTCAAAAAATAATTTGTTGAAAGTACTGTAATTGGTGGTGCCATTTGAGTGTCCCGTTACCTGCACTCTGCACACGATGTGTCAATGTATCTCCTATGTCATTCTATTCCCAGTTAATCTAGCCACGAATATATGACATTTGGAGTTTAAATTCTTCTCGTTTACGATTGTCTATTACATATGTTTACTAACATGATTTACATATTTGGTGTTCTCAGCAAAATGGCAAAGAAATGTATTCAGGTAAAACTCTGACAAAGCAGACATACGATAAATCATGAAATCATAAAATGACAATTACATTTATTAGTTGGACCGGGTCTTGAAAAGATGCACATAATATTATTTTGTTCTGTAAATTATTTCTTAATATGTATCACAGACAAATACTCAAGAAATTTCAACAAATTTAAAATAGGTGTAAACTCTCGTACCCTAATTCAAATGTTGGTTGCACTTGTTTATGACAGCAATACTCAGTCGATCACAAATGTGTTAACGAAATTGCTGTATTGAATGTCTACATTAGGGGGGTGGGGGGCAGGGCTCACTTGGGTCATCCTGTGTGCAGGCCTATGGCCCTATGGCAGTCCACTACCAGGAGAGGTTACTGTCTATTGTCTTCCTGCAGGGAGAGGGGAGAGGGTTACTGCAGATGCTACCTGCCAGCATGGTGTTCAGTGCACCGCCATGCCCAAGCTGGAAGTCTGTTCGACTAATTGAGCTGCCGGTTGGCAGGTTTTGTCCTAGGGTTCTTCTATATACACAGAATATGATGTACAAGAAAAAAAATATAGGAAATCTTAAATTGTTTTTAATTTACCTATTTTCTTTTATTATAATCTGGCTTTATTCGTTTTCTACATTATTTGACTGGTCTAAGATTCTTATTGAAATTTGGCAGTGTGTTATATGTGCAAGAAATAATAATAATAAAATATTACCTGTTAATACGGTTCTGTGCAACTATACCATTTTTCATGAACTAAAAATTGTTTTTCGATTTCTTGAAAACTGAAATGAAAATGAATGAAAAACAGTTTATGAGAACTCTGCGTAGCATGATATAAACAATTAATATAAATAGGCTTATATTAATAGGATACTGTTTAATTTTTGTAACAAACATTTATTGAAAAGTTGAATAATTTACAAAGTTTTTTGTAATGTATTGTTAAACAAATAGTGGCACATAGTGAACTGAACTCAATATAATATTACTTCAAAAGTATTTCTTTTAAGCATATGTGAAAAAAAGTGACAGGAGTGGATTGCATATGGAAGAAACAAATGTTGTAATACAGTCCATGAAGTATATTGTGACAATTTAACACTAAGGTTATATCAACATTTGAAGTTTTTGTAAAGCCCTTAAATATTTAGTAAGTGCAAAATTTTAATTTTGTTAATACATTCCGCAACTANAGTGACAGGAGTGGATTGCATATGGAAGAAACAAATGTTGTAATACAGTCCATGAAGTATATTGTGACAATTTAAAACTAAGGTTGTATCAGCATTTGAAGTTTTTGTAAAGCCCTTAAATATTTAGTAAGTGCAAAATTTTAATTTTGTTAATACATTCCGCAACTANCATTTGAAGTTTTTGTAAAGCCCTTAAATATTTAGTAAGTGCAAAATTTTAATTTTGTTAATACATTCCGCAACTAGTTTTCTTACTAAAATTGAAAATGAACAATTTAATTTTTTTGTTATTGTTTCTTTACAGTGAATGAAGGCACACTCTTTTTGGATAACTGTCCATAAAGAGGTAAAAAATTTATATTTCCCATAAAATGTTATGTTATGGTGTTTTAGCATTGTTATGTTTTTACCACTAGTAGTTGGCTCTTCAACATGGTAATGCTGTCAAACCCCAAGGAGCTGAAAGCAGTTAATGAAATATTTCTGAAAGCAATATAGTTACTGTATTTTGCATTAAATTATCAATAAGTAAATTTTCACAAGTACTTGCAGGTATCTGTGTTAATATTAGATTATTTATTTTTCTATGTTATTGTTGCAGAGGTGAGAAACTAATTCTGTAGTGCAGTCCCAATGAATTATTCTTATTTCGTAAACTCTATTTAAAATATGATAATTACATTCATGGTACTGTGGCAATGTCTGTATTCTAAACTTTCAAGTGTTCGGAATTACATTTTTGTAAAATTGTTTTATGTGTAGATTTGAGGAGGTTTGAATTTTGTTGTGAATGCATTGTATTTCTGCTGTGAACACCAAAGTTGATTATGCATGATGACAAATTGTGATGTTTTCCAGGGGTTTCCAGATTTCCACAGAAAAGAGAGCTGCAAAAGTTACATTTGAGATTCAGTTCTGCTGTGGTGCTTATTGCACACCCACTTCCGAGACAGACATACACCAGCCAGTATTTGTGTGATGTGAGCAGGCTTAAAGGTGTTCCAGAAAAGTACTTTTAAGATTATGTGTACAATATCCATGATGAAAGACATGTGTAGTGAAATTGTGTTTGCGAGTTTGAGCTAGTCATTGATGTTCATATACATACAGTGTANATGATGAAAGACATGTGTAGTGAAATTGTGTTTGCGAGTTTGAGCTAGTCATTGATGTTCATATACATACAGTGTATTATTAAAATAAAATACCTTCAAGTTGTACGAACTGTATTCCTTCTTTCCGACACCGTAATGCCAGTGCTACGTAAGCCCCTCCAAACAAATGTATATTCTCCAATGGTAATTATTAAAATAGAGAAGAGAAAATTAACTTAGTGTAATTTTGCTATGTNCAAACAAATGTATATTCTCCAATGGTAATTATTAAAATAGAGAAGAGAAAATTAACTTAGTGTAATTTTGCTATGCATAGTTTAAAGATGTGACCGCAGTAAGTGAAGCTTTACAGTAGCTTGGATTAATCAGTTCCTTTCTTCTTGAAATGGTTTTTAATGTTGTAATATGTTTCAGGCGTAATTCATAGTGAATGTTTGGTTTTGTGTGGGATATTTGTTCCCAGAAAAATTTTTTTGTAGAGAAAGTGTTTTCGTTTCGTGTTTTGTAATTGCTACTTGGCATGATTCTTTGTGACTACTTTTCAATGAATTTGAAATTCTGAACACAATTTTTGAGTACCTAATTTTTAAACTAATTTAATGCTTGTCACTTCAAGCAATCTTATTTATATTATTATGTTATTNCAAACAAATGTATATTCTCCAATGGTAATTATTAAAATAGAGAAGAGAAAATTAACTTAGTGTAATTTTGCTATGTATAGTTTAAAGATGTGACCACAGTAAGTGAAGCTTTACAGTAGCTTGGATTAATCAGTTCCTTTCTTCTTGAAATGGTTTTTAATGTTGTAATATGTTTCAGGCGTAATTCATAGTGAATGTTTGGTTTTGTGTGGGATATTTGTTCCCAGAAAAAATTTTTTGTAGAGAAAGTGTTTTCATTTCGTGTTTTGTAATTGCTACTTGGCATGATTCTTTGTGACTACTTTTCAATGAATTTGAAATTCTGAACACGATTTTTGAGTACCTAATTTTTAAACTAATTTAATGCTTGTCACTTCAAGCAATCTTATTTATATTATTATGTTATTATTTTTTTAACAATATTTAGTTTTATTTTAATTTTAGCCACACTATTTTTAATGGTAGATTGGTTTGTCATACAGTTTATTGAACTGTTTAAAATTATGAATATTTTTGGCGTGCCAAGCTAAGTTCAGAACAAGTTATCAGTAGCCCTGCAATTACATTCAGTTTCAAAAAAGCTGTTATGGCCTGAAGTTCTACTCAGTTACTAGTCCATTTTTTTTTAGTCTGTCCTTTATGAGAGATTTTCCTCCAATTTGTACACAGGCTTTCTGTTGGAATCAGTTTAATGGACATTATGGTATAGCACTGTGACAAACCCAAATATGTTTGTGTTCAAGATGTAACAGCAACTGATGTACATTGCAAAATCGTGGCAATGAAAAATATTTTTTTCGTATTTTTAATTAATTATAGTTGTGCAAGGATTCACTGATGAAAGACTTTCGTGGTATGAAAATGACTTTGGAATTTGGGAAGAACATATAAACTGGCCTTATAAATATTACAAGAACAAAATCATTTTTAAGCCTGTCTAATTACATGCTTACTGTCAACATAACTATGCCTGCATGAAAACATAATTCAGTCAGCCTGTACTGAGATCTGCTTTATTCCATGCTCAAGAATTTTGATAATTTTGGAAATACCTACACTTCCAATAACAGCAGTAACCTACTTTTTACCTTCGGTAAATAAGAAGGGACTACATCGTTAAAATTTTCTGATATTATGTTTTAATGTTTATTTTTTGCATTTTCTCGTATGCTGATTTTCGCATACAACTAATTTTTTTTCTGTAACAAACTACAAATATTACACATGAAAATACATGGATATGAGTGTTACAAAGAAAATTTTGTGATTCAGATTTGTTGGAATTCTCACAGTCTGCAGTTTTATTCTGACATTTCTTTTCCACCGTTTTTCTTCAGTTACTTTTAACGTGTGTAAATAATACTGTATCCACCCAATTTATCCTACATACTTTCTATTATAATTTTTTGGGTTCTAAAGATGGGGTGCATAAGATACAGCATAACTTTTTTGTATGTATTATGATAACTATGTTAAAAGCAACTATTTCCAACAGGAAAGTGGTTGGCTTGTGAGCTGTAATAAGATAAAATGAGTCATGTTCGTTTTGTAATAAAATGCCTTTGCCAGTGAAAAGAGATGATATTCAGCACAAGAGGTAGCAAGAGGGAGACAGAGACAATGGAAGGAGGCAGAGGCTGACATCCTATCATGCTGTTTATTTTTAGATCTTCCCCCTCCAGTCTAATGGAATGCCCAAGATGGGAGCAGCCTGCTGCAAGGGACAGTTGCCTTGCCCTAATGGCCACCCCCCCCCTATCCCCATCAAGCTCAGCTCCTCAGTTCAAACACAAACAGCCTCCCACTGACGTGCCACTTCATTCTTTCCTCTGCATGGCCTGTTGACAAAGCTTGAAGGTGATATTTTTTCCCTGTCTCTGTACCTCTCTTTTTCTGTGTGTGCGTGTGAGTGTGCATGCATGAGTGTGCGTGCACGCACGTGCAAGGGAGCCATACAAAGGGTTGAATGTTGTCATGTCTACAAAAGAGAGCNTGCATGAGTGTGCGTGCACGCACGTGCAAGGGAGCCATACAAAGGGTTGAATGTTGTCATGTCTACAAAAGAGAGCAGTACCCTAGCCTGAGGGTGTTGACAGAGTCATTCCAAGGCTCGTCTTCCACACCAGTGAGGGTTTGGCAGTCGAGCACATAAAAGTGAATAAAAACACGAATGCAGTTTTAAATAAATCACAATTGCTATTCATAAATATGCTGCGCCATGTCATTGTCTCACAGTCACATGTTGAAACTCCCATATACTTAACATATGTAGTGAAATATTTTTCCTCAAATTTGGAAATTGAAATACAGGATGCATAAAGTATTCAAGGACATAAGATACGTGGCTAAATACGATGTATTTCTTTTCAGCTACAATTTCATGCTTTTTTAATTTTTTTCTTGTGCCATGAAAAGTGTAAATTACTTTTCCACTGTTTCTTTATTTAGTAGTGAACTGACTGTAAGGTCCACTGATGAAATTCTCATCCTGTTAATGCATAGTGAATAGATTAACTTATTTGAATTCATGTAATAAATGTGCAATACAAAGTTGGGGGGATCTTTTACCCAGAGTTATATGTTGCCATCATATACCCAGAGGTTATAGCAGTGCACAGTTAGGACTGTGAGCTGAAACATCAACTGTGTGTTATGAGAGTGGCCAAGAGGCGGTCGTCGCGTACACGAGTGTGGCAGATCTACTGAGAGAGCATGTTTTGTGGTTGCGTGTTTGCAGGGGCGGCCAGGCAGAGGCTCAATCCATGTTCCGTGTGCCGCTTCTGCGGGATGCTGTTCCCCATCAGGTCCCTGGGTGCCCACATCCGCAACAAGCACGTTCCCGTCGTGCCGGTGCAGTGTTGTTTCTGCTTCAAGATGTTCAAGTCCAAGAACAGTTTGCGCGCCCACACCTATAACTACCACCGCGGGATGAAGCATTAGGGTAGGTGTGTGTACCAACCCATTTTGTGAAGTGCAGCCACCACCCAGTGAGACCTGCAATATGCGTGCTGCTTTGCCAACTGGTCGACTTCTATATTGTGTACCGGCCACTAATTGTCTATGGTGAGGGGTACNAATATGCGTGCTGCTTTGCCAACTGGTCGACTTCTATATTGTGTACCGGCCACTAATTGTCTATGGTGAGGGGTACGGTGGAAGCTACATAGAAATAGAACATCCAATTTTACCAAGGTACTAGGAAATTATCTGTTTACAAGAGGTGTTTAAATTGTCCATTTGCTGTGTTTACAACACTTTTCAATCCACCTGAGCTGCAACTGTTGTATTTATTGAAAGATGTGTGCCCCGTACTCTGCTATCTGTTAACGTTCCACAGATGTTCTCCTTTACGTGATGCACATCCTCTGCCTTTAAGATGTGTGCACATGGAGGCAAATGTTTACTCACAAAAGCTTAACGTGAGAGAATGGTAGCATTTGTCCGATGTGTCCCTGTCCATTTCACGATAATGTACCAGTTTTAGTGAGACATTTCGCATCTCTTTCCACATACATCCCACTGCACCTGTCCAATTTCAGGGTGTCCACCTGCAGGGAAAAGTCAGGGAATTTCATGTGACAAGGAAATGTCAGAGAATTTTCACCTGGGTCAGGGAAAATTTAAATAATTGCTACTCTGCAAAAGGTGTTAGTTTTGTGAATAGAGGATAATGTAATTATAATCATATGCATTTTAAAATTTTGACTTTTAAATTTGTGAACTGGCTATAATACATCTTTGCCAAGTGACATATGGCCTATATATACAAAATAATGTATTTTTGTGTTTGTAATGAGCACTCGTGTGATGTCAATAGCGTGTATTGCGAGAAATGTCAATGTGTTGAATAAAACGTTGGCCCTGCTTGCTTGGTCTGTTGCAGTGTAATTTAATTCAAAGTAATTGATAGCATATTTGTTCTGTCAGTGGTAGAAAAATGTGATATTTGAAGTCAGGGAAAATGGTAAGATTCTGCCTGGAAAACAGGGAAGTCAGGGAATTCCGAAATGTAATTTCAGTGGACACCCTGAATGTGTGCAGTTACGAATCATGCTGTAAGTGGGCAGTAGATTACTTGCCACACATATGCACAGCAGTTGCTAACTGGTATGACGCAGCAGCTTGCAAGAAATGCAAGTCGCACTGGACACCTCACCTACTTACCAACTTTCACTCTACCAATTATTTTTTTACAATGTGTGCATAATTTTATGGCAATGAGTGTGTTATTAGGAAATCCCTTTCCTGAAGAAACCGAGATTCGTGTACTAGAAATATGGTTGCAAGCTGAAAATAACAGTAACCATTAGTAGCCATTAGGGACATTAGGAAAGAGCTTTTTTATACTGTAGTAACAGTTTCCAGTTGTATTTTGTACTAGATTTTGAAAATGGTAACTTGCAATATATTGTAATATTATGACATCAGTACAATACAGTGTCCACACACCTTCTTCATAATTACATAAGATAGGAGCCAGTGCTGAATTTAAAAAAAAAATATATTTGTAAGTTATTTTAAATAGCACACCCATTGAAGATTGCTCTTCATTATTTCTTTGACAGGAAATGCTAAAATAGTATAACTTTCAATTAAGACATCTGATAATTTATTTATTTTTATTGTGTATCATCTATTTTCAGTTATGATGGTGACATTCCATTGTGTTTGGTTTCTTTGCAGAGTGAAGACTTAAAGAGTGTACCGGTAAACTTACTACAACATCTCATATGTGGAAGACATCATGAAACAGTGATAAATAATTGTTCTATAAAAATGGAATGCTCATCAGTATAGATGAACTGTCACTATAGCTGTATTTTGACATTTTCTTCTTGGTGTTTGTGAGCCTGCGTTTACTGCGTGCCACATTTCTGCATGTAATTTAGACACTTGGGAACACGGGTACATGTGACTGTTGTACAAATACATACTAAGTTCCTCTCACTGATGCACGTTGTGTACTGCCAGAAGTGCTTGCACTGCTATGACGGGGAACACAGTATGGAAGTGCAACTGATTCATAAAGCAGCAGAAAACTTACCCTGATTTATTTTTAAAAGTGACGCAGATGCCCATATGACTTACCTGAGACTGGGACCCTGGAACAGTCACATACAAAGCAAGTGCAGGACCTTCTGTGCCAAAAAATGTTGCTTTGGAATGGGCACAGAAATTTTACTACCTGAATCACACTGGAAAGGAAGAAACAGCTTTTTTATTTCACACAGGTTCACCGATGGTTATGGGTTATGGTGGTGTAGTGGTCAGACTACTCACCTCCCACCAAGGCGAACTGCGTCCGTTTCCCAGCGGGTTTACCCTTGATTTTCACACGTGGGAATCATTCTGGACGATGCCGCTGGTCGGTGGGTTTTCTCGGGGATCTCCTGTTTCCCCCACCCTTGCGTTCCAGCGCTGCTCCATACTCCTCTCGCTTCATCCTCATCTGCTCTCAATACCTCAATGAGAACATCTAGTGAATAATTTTGACTCAGAGCTGCACTTGTGTGGTTGCCAGTATGGTCCTGGCATGTCAGGAATCGCCCAGACAGAGTCACATGTGTGGCAGAGGTGGAAGTGCCACCTCATCTCACCTCATATTGGCTTCAGGCAACAGGGGCCATGGTGATGCAGTAGTTGGACTACTCTCCTCTCACCAGAGCGAACCAGTTTCGATTCCCAATGGAGTGGAGTGAAATTTGAACGGCTCTTAACATTGAGGTCTTGAAAGCAGATGAGGGTGAAGCGAGGTGAGTATTGAGCAGCGTCGGAATGCAAGGGTTGGGGGAAATGTGAGATCCCAGAGAAAACCTGCCGACCAGCGGCATTGTCCGGCACGATTCCCACGTGCGAAAGATTCCCAATTGGGTCATCCATACTTTTGCATGTGGGAAATATGGCAGACATTGTGATTGGTCAGCGGGTTTTCTCAAGACAGTCCCATTTTCCTCATCCATGCATTCTGCTGCTGCTCCATCTACAACCTCCTAAGCACACTCAAGACTTTTGTGTTTAGCGCTCTCAGTCTATTTCCACATGGATCTGCCTGTTTTCATCTCTTTCATGTTAAACATGCCTCTGACAGGATCAACATGAAGGTACAACTACTAGTGTTATTCTAAAGCAACTTCAGGTATAGTCCATTCATGGTTACTTCCAAATTTTCTGAAGGCCTGCTTAACTTCTACTTCCAGGATATTCCTCCGCCTCATGCAAACAAAGTTTAACCAAGACTAGAGAATTACACTGAAGGGACAACACACTGCATTCGTGCGCATGCTATGTAATAATATTTTGCATGAAAACTATTTCTTACTAGGCATTACCGACACACCTACCCTCTCCCTTTTTTTATTCACATTAAATATAAGTGAAGTATTATAATTCATAGATAAAATATAAGTAACAGTTAAATTTAACCAAAAATAAGATACTTTTGTGTTAAGAGAACCGTAAAATGCTTGCAATACATGGCATATTTTGGAAACAACCAAACCCGTCGTACATTGTGTGATTTTTCAGACGTTTGTTTCAAAAAGAGTTAAGAAACTGCGAATAGACTAAATTTGGGTGACGGTACTGTGGTAACTACAAAATTATTTGTATCAGAGGGTGCACACAAAGGGACATCTGAACCCTCGTATCCTGCTGACCCTGAAATATATTGTATTTTCTGGCATGTGAGAGAGATCAGCCTTGAAGTGACGAAAATTGCAAAATAAATTTGCATTTTCATGTAAAACATGAGTACGTATGTTGGCTCAAGTATAGAAATCGACACATTTATTATTTATTCTCTGGTTTTTTAATAAATTATGATAGCATCGTAACATTCCAAGATTGTTATGTATAACTGTGATAAATAAATGTGTACGTAATACTAAGTTGTATCATGTGCGTAGCTTATAAAGCAATTATTCCAGGTATGTACATATTTGTTTTGTGCAGCTAATAGATTATTGACTTGTAACTTACGTGCCTGGGATCCCACCAAAAGAAAAGCTGCTCTCTCTCTCTCTCTCTCTCTCTATATATATATATATATATATATATATATATATATATATATATATAGACACACACACACCCCCATTTTGAATAGCACATCAAACATTGGCTTGAACAAAATTTATTTTCACAGCTAATTGCTGTTCTTCGTGAATCATTTGTTTTAATTTTTTCATAAGTCGTCATGATTTTGATAGATTGAAGTTGTAGCATCAAGATATTTGGAATGTTTCACTTGGTTCCTCTCAACCTTCTGGAGCTAAAAGAACAGTGACGGAAGTTCTTGCATTGCAAAATTTACTTTTAAACATCGGAAATTTATTTTTATAGTTAGTTCAAATATTTTTCTATCAAGCTTGTTGCCGAGACATGTATATTGAAAAATAGCTTCAACCCTCTGAGTGTTGCAATGTGAAGGCCTTCCACAACTATAATTCCTGGTAAAGTGTTTTATTTATCCTAATGTAAACAGTTTAACTTTGTCTGTGTGTTGTATATGTATAGAATTGTGGTTTTTGCATCTTTTGATTCATTCAAGCTGTGCCCTCACATTTTCAACTGCCATTTTAAACTGTCATTACTGTTATTTACCTCATAAGTAAATGAGTCCAGAAACATCTCATAGATGTATTATTTTATTTATGTTGCTTCTGTTACCATTCTTGGCCTCTACTCATATTAGCGTCAGCTTCACCGAATGAATATAATATGTTGTAATGTTCAAGTGTCCAATAACTGCTCTGTGTGTTGGGAGCATACAGTAATAGAATAAATATTTTCATTTGACGTGTATGAATTTCACCTGATTGGCTCACACACAATTTTAATAAAATGATGTGAACTACCGTAGGGGTAGGAATGTAATACTACAGATAATTTTGTATCTTCTCCGAACTATCTAGGAGCCTTTACATATTTAACTGTTTTTAAATACACGTGCGTGAAAACCTGAGTTGTTCTAAAAATGACTACGTTCTATTCTGTTTTATTATTGAATGTATACTTTCAATATTTTAGACAACCAACTTCCACTTTTCATATATTATTATTAAATGAATGCAGTATGTTTAGTTGAGGCAAGTAGTTATGTATTAATGTTTATTGTTTTTCAGATTAAAATAAAAAATACATTAATATGTTGTCAGCATATTAGAGGAGTTATGGTAAAATCTACTTTAAGACAAAAAACTTCTCAAGTATTAAATTTTTTACCTACTGTAATTTATAAAGATTACCTATTGTGTTGTCATGCTCAGAAAACACAGTGATATTTAATTGGTGTAACATTAATAATATTATTTTAAAACATGGTGTATTACAAATATATGTAACATAGTGTAAATAAAATCATGTGAACTTTTCTAAATTAATACAAGTATATGTTTAATTTATTTAGCATGTTTATTCTAGTGTGTGTGATACTTTTAANTGAACTTTTCTAAATTAATACAAGTATATGTTTAATTTATTTAGCATGTTTATTCTAGTGTGTGTGATACTTTTAAGAGGCAAGGACTAATTCTTCAAAATGTCATGCATGGAAATTTGTTTTATTGTTTGTGTGGTGTATGTTTAACAAAATGTAGTGTGTTAAAAAAATGTATCTTTCCCTACTGTTCCCTTCAACTTAGTGGTGGGTTTGTTTGGTCTCTTTGTAACATAATACTTTCCAAGTGAATAAGAGGTTCAAGCTGCAAATCAAGGATCATATGTTTATCAACTGAGAGTGAAAATATGAGCTGCATTTGCACATTGCACAGTCTGCGACTAAGTGCGAGACGTTTGACGTCGTGTGCAAGTAGTCGAGAGCAGTGCTGTTTCTTTGTGTGTGTATACAGCTGAGAAATAAAAACATTTTCCATCAAGCAAATCTACTTAGTGCTATTTTGCTGTATGGAATGTGATTTGTATTCAAAAAGTAGACATATAAATTGTTTGTGAGATGCCATGTTCCGATGGTTATTTTTAAACTTTGTTTACTTATGCCTTGATATTTACTAGTGAGCAGTAATGCTACAGCTTACACATGTCACAGATGTTCATTAACACGTCAACAACACACGCAGTCAACTGGACAGTTGATGACGTAGCCACAAATTCTTCAAAAACAGACACCTTTTTCACACATGCGACCAAAATAATGTAGTTTTGGGGTGCTTTCTAGTAATGAACACTGGCTTTGGAAATGGCAGGGATGGATATAATCAGCTAGATCGAAGGTGTAAGGTTTGAAGCTCTCTACTTTATCTAGCTTTTGCTCAGCATGGTAAACTGACACTGAACAGCTCACTGGAGCACCTGTCTCAGTAACACTTGCCCTAGGCGATATTCCCAACACTCAACATTTCATTCTGATGTCACTTTGAAAACATACACTCATCATCAAAAAATAGTTGCACCCACAAGGAAATGTCGAATTTCAATGCTATTCAGAAGGAAGGCAAAATTCTACAGGAACGAGAAAGATTACAAATTGAGNCAAGGAAATGTCGAATTTCAATGCTATTCAGAAGGAAGGCAAAATTCTACAGGAACGAGAAAGATTACAAATTGAGACTGGTATCACCAATATTTATGACACTACACATACGTGTCACAGTATTAAATCGAGCCACCATGTTTGTGAACACATTTTGCCAGATTTTACAGCATGGAGTTATGAAGGTCCCTAATGGTGTCCTGCAACAATCCATCCCATGCAGCTAAATATTAGCGTGCGGTTCCTACAGGGTTTGTGGGAGGGGTGGAGTCGCTAGAGCAGCCGATAGCACCCCACACATTTTCAGTTGGGGATAGGTCTGGCGACGCTACTAGNCACTGGTATCACCAATATTTATGACACTACACATACGTGTCACAGTATTAAATCGAGCCACCATGTTTGTGAACACATTTTGCCAGATTTTACAGCATGGAGTTATGAAGGTCCCTAATGGTGTCCTGCAACAATCCATCCCATGCAGATAAATATTAGCGTGCAGTTCCTACAGGGTTTGTAGGAGGGGTGGAGTCGCTAGAGCAGCCGATAGCACCCCACACATTTTCAGTTGGGGATAGGTCTGGCGACGCTACTAGCTATAACAAAGTATCATGTGGCTTCAAGGCGCGCTTGTTAGATGGCAGCTGGATCATAAAACATTTTGTCTTCATGTTTACTGTATTTTAGAAGTCTGGACTGCTGTAGTTACAATTTATAACTAGTACTAATGTCCTCGGATATGGCAGACTAACTTATTGATGTAATGTTGCAGTCATTCCACTTTTTTATGTAATCGAGACTTTTTACATGGGGCCCCACATGGGCCTTGCAAGGCTAAGGAAAAGTTTAACAGTTTTTTTTTTTTAAATTACAAAAATTCTTGGCATTTAATTTACAAACTGGATCATGGGTTTGATTCATATCACTATCTTAGACATGTAACAGTACAAAAAATGTGTAATTTTCAGTTTACATGATATGTGGCTTTCATCATTTATTCTGTTTTATTAAAATGTAGATGTAAAAAAGTATTTCTCACATGTAGGAAAAAAAACATGTTTTTTAAAAATTATAAATATTTCAATAATTAGAATTATAACATAAACAGAAGTGTCTTTGTGACAGTAAGCTACGCAATGATATATTTGTGTGTGTGTAGTGACATAAATTTCACAGACATTAGATAAAGGCACGCAATAAATCTTATACTTTTATAATAATAAATATTGAGTAAAAATACTCAGTAGAGATTGTTTCAAGTTTGGAGGGTACACAAGTATAAAGCACTTTAAAATGTTTTATTGTGTTCCAGTATTAATGGTCTGCGCTATAACCAAGTTATTATCATTTTTTTTCAGTAATTGAAGTCACATAGCTCTTAAATATACGTAGAACAGGTTTCTTATACGCCTAGCGTTCAGTATTGTAAATCTCATAAATACGTCCATGTAGTTCAACTTGAGTAGTTTTAGAATTCATGTAAAGAATATATTGTTATGAAAGCTGAATTTTTTATAAGTACTGGTATGTTAAGGGTACAATAAAAAGGGGATCATTGAGTGACCACTTGGTGTAAAAGTAAGTTTGAAGCAGTGTAAATTTTAGTTGCATACTTAGCTGTTCCAGTAGTTGAGTCTCTTCCATTAAAGACTGTATCGCTGGCTTATAGCAGTTTAGTGGAACTAAATAATGTTATATTGATCGATGCTGTTTATTACCTCATTGTGGTAACACATAGCAGGACATATGTATTGAACATTATACCAAGGAATCACTCTATGATCAGATAATAGGTCATTGATTGATGGGAAATTTTGTGTATTCAGAGGATGTCTGGTGCGTAAAAATTCTTCTTGTCAGCACGTGATGCTTAAAATACACTGGCATGCATCAAAATTGACTCAAACCATAAGTATGAACGTAGTAAGAACATCTTACTCAAAATCGACTCAGAAAGAGCAAACAAAATTGATACCTTTTTAAATATATGAGGCTTAGCTGTAAAATGACACCAGATTTTTCTATTCTGTCACAATACATTGAGATATTCAGTGTTAAAGTGAAGGGAAGCACAGGGAAAGAATAGAAGGTAATTGTAAAAAAAAAATGCAAGATTACAAGAACGGAAACTTTTTTAAGGTTAAATTTGAGATTCAATATTTTGTATTATCCTCCCCTAGCTTGAATAACAGGGAGAAAATCGTACTTGCTTCTGCTTGTCCAGTAATTTTTTTTTCTCTTTAGATGTGATATGGCAACAAAAACTGTAATTACATTTGAAAGCTGAGTGTTGCTATGTTTAGCTAATACCAAGTAATCTACTACCTAATACTAGATTTTTGCTTAAAATGTTATAAAACACGAGCTTTTGGTTTAAGTCAATCATTTTGCTCACCAGGTTTGTTTTATTATTTTTAAAAAAAGCTGCATTTACTCAAAAAAAATTCTAGCATCTCAAGAGATTACTGAAGAAAAATTTTGCAAAGTGGTGGAATCTGGTTATGAAGGGCAGCATCTGAAGTGCATAAGTTATATTTCAGACTTCACTCATCAGAATGAAACATCTGATTCATGCCTTTAAGAACTCTGTGGAAGTTATCTTTCGCATGTTTTCCAGTTGTTACCTACCGAGTACTGAATTTTGAAAACATGGCGTAATTACTGTAGCTGTAAATTCCGACATAAACTTGTTAACCATGAAAATGTATTCATTCTCGATCACCAGTTTGCCTACTTCTTACCAAACATTTCTTAGACTGAGCTTATGTAGCTTAACATAATCATGTATAGTATTTTCCTAATTACAAATTGTGGTTTACTCGCATTGACGTCCATTACAGAACTGATTAGTAAGCTGGATAGTAAGTTACAATATCTAGACTTTATACATTTACCATGCCTGCCTGCTTTTTTTTTTGTAGTCATTTACCATTAAATATACAATGGAGGTCTATAAATAGAGGCTACATGTATTTGGTTCCTGTTTATTTTACTTTGATTGTCGTTTACAGTACTGATGAAACTCTATACAGAAATAAAGTAGCCAATAGCTTTATTTACACTTCTACTTTAACCTCATTCATTTGTGGTATTGTAAACCATTTGTAATGTCAGTTGTGATGAAAAATGTCATACCAAATAAGATCAATGGAAATTTGTTCCAGAAAAAAATTGCATAGTACTTCATGTATGTGGAACGGTTACAGATTTGTAAATTATACATAAGTATGTACAGGATGGTTCCTCTGTTCTCAGTTTTCACCATAATAAATGTTTGAAATAACTACTACCTGGTTTTTGAATAATACTCCTTTACGTATATGTGCTACAACTGCGACAAAGCGCCTTGCTATTTAGGTGAGGGTATCACACACGTATAAGCTACATATGTTTTCCTGTCTGATCTTAAGTTACTATGTCTATTTGTCTATTGTGACGGAGGGAGAGTTCTGCAGTGTCTGGTTGGTCTGATGAATGAGCGGGATGATTGGATTGGGGTTGGAGAAGAAGGGATATGAAGTTGGTGGAAGAATGTTTGCACCCTCATAACAATTATATGGTTGTTTTTAAGAAAATATTGATAATTATGTTAAAAAGTAGTTTTAATAATTTACTTTATTTACATTTATTTCAATTACAAAAATGGCAATTTTTGTTGCCGAAAGGGATGTGCATTGAATAAATTATTTGAAATAATCATTATTACTAACTCTTTATTACATATGATAATAGTAATTAATATTTATCATGGTTTTACATTATGAAAGTTTTTTTCTGAAGTGTACTTTTTAAAGTATCCAGAATGGAAATATACTAAAGTTTTGATTAAAATAATTTTGTATTAATTAGTTCTTTAACATTAAAATAAATTGCAGCAAATTATTTTTCAGTTTTACAAAATATATACATTCTTCCTTTGCATACAATGTAAATCATAATTTCCGACAATTTTGGTGTGTGTGTGTATACTTATAAGTTCTGTGTGTTGTACAGGCTGGTGCAATATTCCATTGGGAAACGCTGTATGCTACCTAAATGGTATTTTATTTATTCTTTCATAGATCCACAATTTTTCAACAGAATTTATTTTTCATTTTTAGCTCCGTGTGAACATAAAACACATTGTTCAGTATCCTATAATTTCAGTTTCTTGATGATGTGAAATTGAATTTAAATCAACCTTTATTCAGATAAGTCTGCAGATATAAGCATACTTGGGATTAATGATTGAAAATATTAACTATTAAAATTAATTGTTAAAAGTGTGCAATTTTTAACTTTTTAATTAATTTTAAAACTAATTAACTTTTAACTTTTAATCATTAAAATATCAGGTTAGCGATTAAAACTAGTGTTAGTTAACTCTGCAATTGCCTGGTGGCCGAAGATGACATCAAAATATATGCAAATGCCATTGATTTCTTGACAAACTTCTTAAAAATATGCAACATATTTGATGGCCGATGAGTTGCACACCACAATATACAGATTGAAACACTGATGTTATGTACTGAATCGAAGATCATTGTTAGTATCACGCAACGCGATTGTGAGGTAGAGGAGATGCCATCGTTGCAATCTATCGATACAATCTCTCACTACGCAAAAATCACAGTTGCACAGTTGATGGTCCTCGTGCGGCATACTGCTCATTACCATTGTTTTTGTAGTCACTGCACTCGTCTGGTTTTGTTCTAAGTTGAGCTACAAGAGTTTATTTTAGAAGTTTTATTTCAAATGGTTCTGTAGAAGATTATTACTTCATCATTTTGATAAGTAGGCCTATCTGATTCAGCATCCAGGAACCAAGTTGTGGTAACTTTTTTCTGGGACTGTAAATTGGGATGTTTTTATGTTTTGAATAAACATCAACGAAAAACTTTTTTGAGGCTTTATTTTAACTGTAAAATATTTGTTGTTCTTTAACTTTAATCAGTTATTTTGGTTTTTTCTTAAACTTTACTCAGTTAATTTTCATGAATTTCAACTTCTAACTTTAATCAGTTAATTTTTTCTTACTTTAACTTTAATAAGTTAGCTTATTCTGTTAACTTTACCAAGTATGGATAAAATTACCTATGTTTACATTACTGAACTGTGATGTGTTCAACATAGTATTTATTATTTTATGCCTGATTTTTTCAGTAAGTGGGGCACAGAAACATAGTGAGTTTTGTTACTTGTATCAAAAAATTATTATTTTATATTCATAGTTAGCAACTATTTTACAAGTAAGGACATGTTTATTGTAGGGTTGTGCAAATATTATGTATAACGAAACTAAAACGAAAAATGACAACTTTCAGTTTTGTTTCGGTAAGGAATTTGTTTGCCAGAAGTTGTAATAAGATGAAAATTCTTGATTTCGTTCAATATTCGGGTGTTTAATGAATGTTCATACAGTGCACAGGTAAAGAAAATTGTTACCTGTAAATAATTTTGTTTGTTTTCTTGATTTTACAACTAAAATAACTACATAAAATGGAAATTTAAATGTAGGTAGAAATCCTGGTGGTAAATATTCCATATCCAAAATTTATTTTGTTTGGTTTTGCACCAAATTTGTTATATTGAATAACTTGCTAAAATATGAAATTTGTTAAACTTTCGTTAAGACTAAATATTATTGAAATTATTTTTTATTTTTGTTTCAGTTTCACAAAAGTTTATAGCATATCTTTCGTTTTCGTTTTGTGAGAAATAAGTTACATTCACACAACTCTAGTTGTTTATTTTTATTAGTTTACAGCTCTTCTTAAGCATCTTCAACACTATAAAGTGATAGCTTGATAGCAGACTTTACGTAATGAATATCTTAAGTAGTAACATAGTGAAACCTGGGTGGTGATTGCAGAATCCTTGCTTCAAAAGGGAGTCTCATTGACTGCAATGGTTTAAGTATCTGTATGCATAAAACAACCCTGCCTTTGAGAAACTTGTCATCGTAAAATGGTTGGCATTTAAGCCCAACTGTTTCATTTCTCTTGTAAAATAAAATACTTGCTAAGGTCTGTATTCTCGTATGTTTAGTCGCCCTTGTTTGACATTCCCTTGAAGGACGGAGACTGCAACTGCCACTTACTTAAAATGTAAGGGTTGCCCTGTTCTTGGATGTAACTCATTACGTTCATCTTCACATCTTTACGGCTTTGAATCATTGGTGCTAGATAATGTATTTTTCACGCTTGTCGCTGAAGCTGATTGTTCCAAAAACCGCCCTCCATCAGTGCTGTGTATCTCACAAGAATCCACCCCATTGTAACTATGTTTCCTGTTGTGTCTAATACTCTGTGGGTTTTTGCTTCTTCTCCCCCTGGCCAACAGAGCACGTGCCAAAGAAGACACGTAAGTTTGCAGAGTGCGACTACTGCGGCCAGATGTTCAATAGCTACGCCCTCGCCATGCACGTCGAAGACAAGCACATGCCTCCCGCTGCCTTGCCGTGCCGGTTCTGCCTCAAGATATTCAAAACAAAGAACAGCTTGAGAAAGCACCTGAGCGTCTATCATCGTGGGATGAAAACTCAGTAGCAAGTTCTGTTGGAGGTAACATTTTATGTTTTATGTATTAAATATTGCTGTCTAGAATTGTAACTCAAAAATTTTGTAACTGCATTGCTCCATGGTGAGATTAAAAACTTACCAAATTCCACCTGACATAATGGGTACAATGAGGAATTCATTTTTCCTTGCTTTGCACCGTGTCAGTGCAAACGTCAAGTAGTAATATTTAATTTGGCTCTGCGAGTGATTGTACAGGACTGGCAAGTACCTGTCAGATCCCAACACCTGTCGTACAACCGCCTCAGAGGCATCGCAGCAACTGCAACACGGCAGCACATGGCTCAATAACAATTATATTGGTTACGTGGATGCATTTAATCTATCACATTCAAATCACTCAGCTTTTAAAAATAATAAATATCAGCTGAATGTGTTGTTTTTATATATAACGTTTTACGGTAACAGCAAATTACTTTCATATTTACCATTCTTTATGCATGCTCATTAACTTGATTAACTGGTAATATAGAATGCCAGCCACACCACCATCCAACATTATAAAAAAAAAAACTAATAAAATCAACATAGAGTCGTCAAACCAAGAAGACAGAATATGTTCAAGTTCTGCACACTGGGTAAAATTTTAGAATTTAAAGATTACTAACAGAATTGTGGATCTTAAGTATTATCAATGTAAGTAAAGACTGTTCACCGTAAAGTGAACACTTTTTAAGCCCTTGTTACTTTTTTCCCTCAGCTACTTGTTATCCTTCTACCACTTTTTAAAATAAATAGTGTCATGTAAGTAATAAACACANATAAAATCAACATAGAGTCGTCAAACCAAGAAGACAGAATATGTTCAAGTTCTGCACACTGGGTAAAATTTTAGAATTTAAAGATTACTAACAGAATTGTGGATCTTAAGTATTATCAATGTAAGTAAAGACTGTTCACCGTAAAGTGAACACTTTTTAGGCCCTTCTTACTTTTTTCCCTCAGCTACTTGTTATCCTTCTACCACTTTTTAAAATAAATAGTGTCATGTAAGTAATAAACACAGTGTATATATCTCACTGGACTCAAAAGTTAACATCCAAGGCTATGATAAAATATATTTGTTGACTATTATTCCGAATGAGAGGGTTTTTCAAAAAGTGCTCACTTTACAGTGAGTAGCCTATACATAAAATATGCTGTACATATCATAAATGCTGTTGCATTAGACATTGATTACATAAACTCTCTTCAATAAGTACACAAGTCAGTGCAGTGTGGTTCAGGTAAATTATATATTTTTACTTACCTCCAGAAAAAAACTTTGCACCTCAACAAATCTTGTGGTTGAATCCAAAAATGATTGCCTATATTACGTGATATAGACAAGGAAACAGTGAACTAACTTAGTCAATCCCAGCAGGGTCACTTCAGAGTTTCTCATGTGAGAAACAATGCACATCATTGGAAATGGTATATAATCAGCCATGGCGGAGCGAGTGAAATGACTTTGGGAACATAGGAAAGTTGACGTGGTACGTGTCGTAAATGCAGACGTATTCACATAAAACCCATGGCACAACCACACCTCAATTTTTTTCCTTTGAGTTAAATAACCCCCCTAAAATTTACCTTTGGGTCCCTGCCTGCCCTCAACAAAGTAAATATTTCAGAGTATTTCTTACTATTGTATTATAATCTTAAGCTTAAAAGCCCACAAGCATTTTAATTACAAGTATAATGTATTGTGTAGCCAATCTATGGTGTTATGCTAAAAATTACCTGGTGCACCAACTACCTTAGTATAAAAATATAGAAGGCCATGTGTATTTAATCCTGTTGGGCATGAATTATATGGTTAAGTAGCTAATGTAATGTAGAACTGCTAATTTTTAATTAGAACTGTTAAACCAGATAAGCTAGGAAACCTATGCTTAAATAATAGAGTCAATCTCAAACAAAAATTTCAATACTGGAACCACAGAAGTATTGAACACCAAATTATGTACTTGCATTTCTGAATAATAATTTATGTTACTTATAACTTGCTTTGTTAATCTTCCTCTCTCAAAAAAAATAACAATTTTTTAATACTTATAATGGCAATATTAGCAATGTTATCTCTACGGGCCCTGTTACACGGGAGAAAAAAAACTTTCATTGGTAAGCTCTGATTGTTGTTTGGGTATTGTCATCACAATTAAGGCCAATCCGTACAAATGAAGCACAGCAAAGCCAAGTTTGACCAACCTAAACTCTCATAAAAACTGGTTGAATGCAGCTTGAGTTTAACCTTACTTTTAATACTCAAGTTGTGGCTACCTCTCTTTCAGGCAAACATAATTTCTATTAGTAAAACCGACCCCTAGTTAATTGGAAAGCATTGGTTTATGGAAATGACCATCATGGTTAGTGGTAGGATTACTGTAGCGGAAGCAGGTGCTTGATAATTGTAAAACTTTTGTAACCCTTTTTGCAGAAATTTTATTTTTAGAATATTTGATTTTTACTGCCTTGAATTTAATTAATAACAAGTGGTTTCTTCTTTTTTTTTACAGGAAAATGTTACTCTCAAAGTGCATTTGTCTGCAAGACTGACTCTCTGATCATATATAATTCACATTTGACATCTTCAACTTTTACGTAAACAGTTAGTTCAGATGAGTCTATATCCTGCTGAGTGAATTTGAGGCAAAGAGGTAGTGTGTCGTGATTGTGCCATTTTTGTACAACAAAGTTAGTGTTATTTCAAGACTGCTTAATATTTTTCTTGATTTTTTAAAATAAGATTTTAGTTATTAATCTGTTTTTGAATTATAAAAATGTTGTGTTTTACAGTTTTATTATGTGTACTGAGCTCTGTATTGTTTTTACGGATGGTTCATTGCCAACTTTTGCTTGTGTAAAAGCAAACACACAGGTTTTTACAATAGTCTAAATTACAGTGCTATGCCAAATTGTTGGTTTTATTGTACTACCATTTGTGTTATAACAAATAGAAAAATAGAACTGTTCTTGTAAGCCTTTCACAAACAGGTGGTGTTTTTCATTTCTATCCATTTTTCCATATAATTGCTAAGCCTAATTAAGAAAAGTTGTGCAAACTTATAAATGTGTATGTATATCTTAGATTTCACTGTTCTTCAATTCAAATCTTTTGTGGGTACTTTATATTTATTTCTTTTACAAACTTGGAATGTGTACATTTTAGACTTAATTATTTGCAAACACAGGGAGCAAGGAATAAATGTTTTATGCAGCTTTAAAAACATTAGTTGAAACATACATTTGAAAAACTTCAGAACAATACATTTTAAATATTTTTTTTGTTAAAGGATACCAGTTTTCTTGAGCTTGAGGTTCAGGTGTCAATTTGTCCATGCATACTGTGAATAACTGTGTACCACACACATTCATACAAGACAAACACCTCATATGTTGGAAATTTCATGCAAGAAAACTTACTTCTGAACATGTAATTTTATAGCTGTTTTTCATACATAGTCCAATCACGGTTACTTCCAACTTTTCTGAAACCCTGCCAAAGTTCTGCTTTCAAGATATTCCTCCGCCTCATGTAAGCAANTCACGGTTACTTCCAACTTTTCTGAAACCCTGCCAAAGTTCTGCTTTCAAGATATTCCTCCGCCTCATGTAAGCAAAGCTTAATCAAGTCTAGAAAATTACACTGAAGGGGCAGCGCACCGCATTCGTGCGCACTCACTTTAATAATACTTTACATAAGAACTATTTCTTACTAGGCATTACTAACATACCTATTTTTCCCCCTTTTTATGCAAATTAAATATCAATGAAATACTATAATTTACAAATAAATAAAATTGAAAGTTCAAATTAACAAAACAATAACATGATATTATGCTAACCGAAGAATAAAATACTTGTGACCTCGTGTTTCATGACGTATTTAGGAAACAACCAAACCCGTCATATGTAGGATGTTTTTTTTTTTTTTTCAAAAGTTTGATTCAAAAAATGTGGGTAAACCAAGGATGCACTACTCATATTTGTAGACTCTCCTGTGTACCGAGTTTTGAAAGACAGTGGCTGGAATTTGGAGGAGGTCCTCAGTTAGGCTGTATGCTGTCGCGCTGCTGATACTGATCAAATGGCCACACCATGATTCTGCTCGAGTGTCTCATGTCATAATTACTCTTCTTATGGTCCTGCCTTTCATCCTGTTTTCAAAGAAATGTATATTTTTATTATCTGTGATATACAGTCCAACCCTATATGTTCTGGTTTCTCTCTAAAATAATTATTAATTGCATTGCTTTTAAGAAAAGAGGACAGGTCATCATATTTTAAAGATCAGTAATTTTGTTGTAAATTGTAGTAAAAAAAATNTTGCTTTTAAGAAAAGAGGACAGGTCATCATATTTTAAAGATCAGTAATTTTGTTGTAAATTGTAGTAAAAAAAAATTTCTAAATAATTTTTTTTTCTAAACACACAGCATTGCTGTTAACTTCAACTTCAGTGTCAAAGTTTTTTGTTTAATATATGTATTTTTTTATAGAAAGACATATGAAATATTAATTTACGTGTAAAGATAAAAATCCTGCTAAAATACACGTCCAAATAATTTATGGGGAAATTAATTTTTTTTTTACACTAAAGTGAGAATGGAGGGATGTATTGTAAAAGTCATTATCTTTATTCAGGCAAATATGTTTAATAACTGCAAAGGAAATGGAATTACAGTTGCTTTTCTGAAGGAGGAATAATTTTTTTCTCATCCAGGGTTTTTGTTGCTTACCATAAATTAACTTTCTTCTTATGAGAATGCCTAGGTAAATGGAAATGGTGTAGTCGCAGCCAGAACTACAGGCAAGCCTGGAAAGAGAACAAAATGGTGTTTCAGGCAGAAAGGAGTAGGACGTTGCAACCAATCACATACAAGCCTGGTGGGGGTTCCCTTACACCCTCAAATGAAAAGAGATAGCGGAACCACCCACAGCCTTCATTTTACTACGAGGAGTGTCGCATTGGTATGACCAGCTCACCAGCAACCTGACTTTCAGCAGGGTGGCGTTCACTTGAATAATGAGGCGAGAACACAATAGCAATTCAACTTTGCATGCCTGCCAAAAGCAAAACAATTCTCTTACCAGATGTTTAAGTTCTAGTGAGGTATTAGTATAAGAATAATATAATCACCAACTTGTAGTTTATGCACATACTTTTAACACATATTAACACTACCGGTTACAAGTACACTCTCATTTGTTACACCCGCCATCTTACATCCCAGGCACCCATGTCCAATTCGGCCAACCTACACACACTAGTGAAATAATCAAACATTCATTATGTTGTGACAGTTTACTCTGGTGCTTCACGAGCACCAGAGGTAAACTGTCTCTTTCCTCAACTTCTTTCCTGGACTTTTTCGTGCTTTTTTCATTCATTTGTTCGTTCGTCCGTCCGTCTGTCCGTCTGTTATATATGGCACTTAAAATAGATGTAGGCTTGTAATTATTTGCAGATTTACTGTCACCAGACTTAAAAAAGGGTATAATTTTACCAATTTTTTAAGGGCATTGGGATATGCAACTGTAGTAAAATACTGATTGATGATGCTAACAAGTATCGGAGTATGTAAATTTTGGCGTGCCTTTATGAATTGCACTGAGATTTCATCATAGCTAGGGCTGTTAACTTGCGTTTGATGAATGATGTTAGCAGTCTCTTTTCCATCAGCTGGCAACATGTACAGATGCTGGGAACTGATTCAATGTGTGCAGGGAGTTAATATCATCAAATTGGTCTCCAGACTTGCTGAGAATTTTTACACCTTGTTCACCTATGTCGTTGATCAAAGGAAGGGGAAGGATTTGGCTGTGGCTTCAAGATAACAGCCAGTGGGGGTTGACTGTGTCAGTTACTGTGCAGAAGCTGTACTGTTAGCGCCACAAGTCCTGGCCCGTGAATTTACGGGGAGCNTTGCTTTTAAGAAAAGAGGACAGGTCATCATATTTTAAAGATCAGTAATTTTGTTGTAAATTGTAGTAAAAAAAATTTCTAAATAATTTTTTTTTCTAAACACACAGCATTGCTGTTAACTTCAACTTCAGTGTCAAAGTTTTTTGTTTAATATATATATTTTTTTATAGAAAGACATATGAAATATTAATTTACGTGTAAAGATAAAAATCCTGCTAAAATACACATCCAAATAATTTATGGGGAAATTAATTTTTTTTTTACACTAAAGTGAGAATGGAGGGATGTATTGTAAAAGTCATTATCTTTATTCAGGCAAATATGTTTAATAACTGCAAAGGAAATGGAATTACAGTTGCTTTTCTGAAGGAGGAATAATTTTTTTCTCATCCAGGGTTTTTGTTGCTTACCATAAATTAACTTTCTTCTTATGAGAATGCCTAGGTAAATGGAAATGGTGTAGTCGCAGCCAGAACTACAGGCAAGCCTGGAAAGAGAACGAAATGGTGTTTCAGGCAGAAAGGAGTAGGACGTTGCAACCAATCACATACAAGCCTGGTGGGGGTTCCCTTACACCCTCAAATGAAAAGAGATAGCGGAACCACCCACAGCCTTCATTTTACTACGAGGAGTGTCGCAGTGGTATGACCAGCTCACCAGCAACCTGACTTTCAGAAGGGTGGCGTTCACTTGAATAATGAGGCAAGAACACAATAGCAATTCAACTTTGCATGCCTGCCAAAAGCAAAACAATTATATTACCAAATGTTTAAGTTCTAGTGAGGTATTAGTATTAGAATCACCAACTCGTAGTTTATGCACATACTTTAACACTTATTAACACTACCGGTTACAAGTACACTCTCATTCGTTACAACCGCCATCTTACATCCCAGGCACCCATGTCCGATTCGACCAGCCTACACACACACAAACATTCATTATGTTGTGACAGTTTACCTCTGGTGCTGCACGAGCACCAGAGGTAAACTGTCTCTTTCCTCAACTTGTTTCCTGAACTTTTTCGTGCTTTTTTTTTTCATTTGTTCGTTCGTCCGTCTGTTATATATGGCACTTAAAATAGATGTAGGCCTGTAATTATTTGCAGATTTACTGTCACCAGACTTAAAAAAGGGTATAATTTTACCAATTTTTTAAGGGCATTGGGATATGCAACTGTAGTAAAATACTGATTGATGATGCTAACAAGTATCGGAGTATGTAAATTTTGGCGTGCCTTTATGAATTGCACTGAGATTTCATCATAGCTAGGACTGTTAACTTGCGTTTGATTAATGATGTTAGCCGTCTCTTTTCCATCAGCTGGCAACATGTACAGATGCTGGGAACTGATTCAATGTGTGCAGGGAGTTAATATCATCAAATTGGTCTCCAGACTTTCTGAGAATTTTTACACCTTGTTCACCTATGCCGTTGATCAAAAAAAGGGGAAGGATTTGATTGTGGCTTCAAGATGTGGTGGTTGACTGTGTCAGTTACTGTGCAGAAGCTGTACTGTTAGCGCCACAAGTCCTGGCCCGTGAATTTACGGGGAGCGGGGTGCAGCCAGTGAGGCGAGAGGCATGTGCGCGCGCAGCCGGTTGGAGGCTGAATGCTGTACTAAAAACATTAGTCTCCGTATTATCAGTTGCGCGCTGGCCGATGTGCGCTGAATGGTTTTGTAACAGTTCGCACACAGCCGGGCCGTCAAAGGCATCACTACAAAACTATCAGTGTAGCCTCCGGTTTTGCTGGTTTTGTTATTATCATAAATGTTTATAACGTCATTGTATTAATAATGTTATCAAAATGTAGAAATGCTTCCTTTAATCCAATGACATTGCTAGCATTCTCAAAGCTCGACGGCAAGTTATAAAGCTCCATGAGAATTAAAAAGTTAAAGATAATATAAAACTTTCAGCTCTTAATTTTGTCTGTGAACTTAATTGGGTGTTCTTTCATAGTTTCATGATCTTTCATTTTGTGGAGAGTGAAGGTTTTCTAGGTAACCTAATGGAGGGAACCTTTTTAATACACATATTTTTTACGTGGTCCAAATGTTTTTAACTTATTTTTTTTCNGGTAACCTAATGGAGGGAACCTTTTTAATACACATATTTTTTACGTGGTCCAAATGTTTTTAACTTATTTTTTTTCAGTTGTATTTATGTCCTCACTAACATAACACAAAATATTTCAAAATAATATTTCTTGGGTGTGTATTTGCAGTTGGTGTATTAAGTAAAGTTTTTTTTTATTTTTATTTTTTGCCATTATTGCATTATTGGACTCTTTTTTTTTTTNAGTTGGTGTATTAAGTAAAGTTTTTTTTTATTTTTATTTTTTGCCATTATTGCATTATTGGACTCTTTTTTTTTTTCCTCTAAGCATAATTATTTCATATTACTGATGTTTTAATTTGTAACATATATTTAGTGGGCAGATANTTTTTTTTTTCCTCTAAGCATAATTATTTCATATTACTGATGTTTTAATTTGTAACATATATTTAGTGGGCAGATAACCTGTTGAAATTATTTGCACTTATAAAGTTAAAAAGAGTTAAAAGTTTTTTATTTTAAATCAACAGCTCATCTCAGTTAATATTGTGTGAACAGGAAAATAATGCAGCATGGAAAGTCAAGCAAACTAGTCAAGAAAATAATGAAAGTGTCAAATTAATATAACCAAGAGAACTGCCATTTCTCATAGCTAGACGGGTACAATAAAATCCATGTAATATTAGTTATTAACTCTCTAGTACAGAATAACTTACAACAGCTATGCTGTGGCACATTAGGGTAAAAATGATCTACAATTTTTTACAAGGGTGTTTATTTATTATTTTGTATTTATTTAATTGTTATTTGTTTATTTTATTATTTGTTTGTTTGTTTTGAAAAGGAGTTGTCAATAGTGTACATTACAAATAAAACATACATCATACCATACAAGTAAACCAGATATACAGTACAATACAAATACATACAATGCTAGTTATACATACATAACTTTTTTACACAATACATGTACAGCAAATATAGACTGTGATGATAACTTTCTCCTTGGAAATGTTTGTTCACATCTGGCTCACCCATAAGCTCTGTGATCTGGTGTGAATCCAAGGTTCACAACTAACACTAGTGACTAACCCAAAATCCCTAGTTTAAGGTTGCTGAGATATTTGTTACTTACAGTTTTTAAAGAAAAGGCCAATTTAGCTCTGTAAGTCACTCAAGAAATGTTAACAAGCAACACTACTTCATAAACATTTCTGAGGAAACAAAATATTATTTCTGTCTTAGACTCTCCTCAACTTTTTGAGTGTATGTCAGTGAAACTTTTTAGTTGATTAAAAGAATTTTAAACAAAGATTGGTTATACTTTCTTTCTCACATAAGCCTGTTCTCTATTTAGAGACTACTTAGGAAATTGCACCTGTATTACTATTATTTGTGTACTGTTATGTTAAAGGAAGTGGTTTGTTTGCTAAAAAAAAAATATCCAGCTTAAATTATAGTTTTTATAGATTGCATAACAGGTTTGGGAACACACAATTTTCTAAATGTGTAATCCATTTTGCAGAACGGGTTAAACTTTTTATCAAATATTCGGTTCTAGTATTTAGTGGTATTTGTTTGAAAACACAGGTCTGAAATAGCATATGTTCAATGTCCAGCGTGAGTTAAAATTAATTGAAATTAACAATATTTTTTACTTTGCTTTTAACTGACACAGCATCTTATTTTTGTTTTATGCTATTTTTCTGGTTTTTCACTGCCTAAACTGAAAACTAGAAGTTAATATTTATCACAGACACAGGTATTTTGCTAAAATTTAGTAGGCATATTACTTTTTTAACATTTACGTGTAGAATACGTTGAATTCCAAAACATAAACATTTTTTTTTTTTTGGTGTTGGTTTTGTTTGACATATAACATTTATACTATGTGAAGTATTCACTTATATTAATTTGATTTATATTCAATGATTATTCAATTGTTCTACTGTATACAATATTTTATATTTTAAATGGATTTTAGAAATATTGTAATTGTTTATGTTACTAACATTTCATAATGTGACAACTTTTATTTGTATTATGTTCTTTTTTATTTTATTTAACCATAATTTTTTCAGGGTTTTCAATTTCCTTATTTGTTGCATCGCAAGATAGTGAAGGAATTGGATTTTAAGGATTTAAACAGGTATTTATACCTAAATTGCCCCTCATTCCTTTAAAGTGAATATTTTTGGCATAATGTTTGATACCTATTTTAAAATAATAATGTAATACAATAAAAAAAAAATATTATTTGTGTGTTTGAGTTTTATGTTGCATCGTTATGCATTGGGACTAAAAAACTATGGGACCGGATGCATAGTGGTCTCCAAACTAGTTCTAACTTGGCTCTGAGAAATTATTACGTCATAAGGGATTGTCCTCAAATATTGCTGGTCCGATCTTGTCATGTGAGCCTCAAGGATCATGGATGTGGGGATAACCCTTTATTTTCTTTGTTTTTTTCTCTTTAAAGGTTCTGCTTTCACAACAGGAAGCTAACTGGGGAACTTCTTTCTAGTGTCATTAGCACTAAGATGGTTATAATAACATGTGTACAAGTTTTTGTGTGTTTTTTGCGTAGACCTCGACTCTTTATCAAGGTGTTGTTATTCTAATGTTTGTGTTACTTACAGTATCATTTTATATTTGCAATGTTATCGGTGGATGGTTTACTTACTAACTGTATATGTAAATGCTAACTGAACTTAACTAAGCCTTTGTGAAGTGCCATCCTCTGCAATACTTCTAAGTGACCATGGATGGATATTGTACTTAGTTTGTGTATTTACCACCTCTTTGATAAACTGTTGTCCTTGTGAAGTGAGACATGTTTGTAAGTACTATCATAGTCTTTCTCTTAGGCAGGAATTACAACCACCCGTCGCGTCCATCCATCCGTCATCCGCCCGTCAATCACGTGACCAACAGCCAATAGGAGATGTCCATTAATTCCATCCGTAAAAACCTTGGCAAGCTTTAACTTTTGACAGATGGATGGATGGATGAAATTACAGCCTTCTAAACTTGCATGTTTTGTTACCCATTCAGCCTGAGTTCTTTAGAAGGCTGTGTAGCATGTGTATTGTTTTGTTTTGACTGTCTTTTGTTGTCATATGTTTATGCAGCTGTATTATGCAATGACGTTACTTTTTTCGTGAAGAGTTCCGCNTTGACTGTCTTTTGTTGTCATATGTTTATGCAGCTGTATTATGCAATGACGTTACTTTTTTCGTGAAGAGTTCCGCATGGGAATATAAGTTGCTTCTGTATAATAGCAAGAGTAATAAAATTATGCTTTATATGTAATTTTTTTTATTTTTTAACATTGACTTATTTCCATTACGTAAGTATATGCATGTTTCGGGTACTTACAAACACAATACGCTAATCATTTTCACTTCTAATGGAGTATTTTTTCTGATGTATAAACAGTNGTTTCGGGTACTTACAAACACAATACGCTAATCATTTTCACTTCTAATGGAGTATTTTTTCTGATGTATAAACAGTTTTGTTTGTGTTAGTTGTCAGCAATGAACTGACGACGGTCGTACAAAGTCTTAATTGTGAATTACTTAGCTAGGAGACGGACAGACGTATGACGGATGGACAGATGGATGCAACGGGCTATTGTAAATCCGCCTTTACCAAAAAAATTTTGTAATGGAAGAATTACATTGTATTCTCCTCTGCAGAAATCATCCAATAATGACTACAGGTGCCACTTACAATGTCTCACAAAGTGTGTGAACTACTTCACTCTTGAGTGAAGCTCATTGCTCAACTCTTATTAATCTCCATACAGTCTGTAATCATCAGCAGTGTATTATCTATCGATAATTGTTCCCAAAGCCTATTAGAAGCAGTATTGTATATCACTCGTTTACTTAGCCCACTATATTTTCTCTTACACCTTTGGATTTTTCTGTTGTCCGCCTCGTCCAGCAGAACATGGATTGAAGAGGAAGCGCAGGTACGCAGAGTGCAACTACTGCGGCCAGATGTTCAACAGCAACGGTCTCTCCACGCACATCCAAGACAAGCACATGCCGCCGTCAGTGTTGCCATGCCACTTCTGCCTAAAGATCTTCAAGACCAAGAACAGCCTACAGAACCACCTGAGCGTTTACCATCGTGGGATGAGCATGCAGTAGCGCGAGCTGCTTGTGGTAATATTTCACGGCGCAAGTTGTGCAGAATATTTCCATGTCTGTATCACATGATTCATAGTAATTTTAGAGTAAAATTTTGGATTGGACCAAACTCGGATTGGAATCAACACGTAGTGAACACAGCATGAACCAAAAGTAAGCATTTAAGGTAAGGTTTCGCACGTGGACTGAAGTGTAAAATCAACTGACTGCGGATTTGAAAGTGGATTAAAAATTGCATAGGGCAGCCTATTGGTGACTGGCTGAACTGGAAAACAAACGACAAGAAAAACTCGACATTGTTTTTGTTTTGGTTTTAATTCATGCCAATATTCAGCAAATGTCTTACATCTCTCTCTGACAACATGTTTTTCTGCGCTTTTATTGTTGCAAATTTTCAGTCAACTTAACTACATGCAGAGAGGTTAAGAAAACATCTTCAAAATTGTGTCTTATATGTTTTGCTTTCAGTCCCTGTTCATTCCTAATAGCACATTTTAGAGTAATTTTTTTATCTTGATTCTACAGTCCAGACAGTGTGTGTTTAAGGTAAAGTTTCAATCGAGATTCCTCAGTTCGCTCCGAGTTCAATCCGAATGGAAATGTTAAGAGCCGCCCAATTCTCTCATCTCAACTTAATTTGCTGCCAACTTAACAGGGAGCCTGCAAGCCAGTGTGTACAGTCTCCTAAATGCATTTAACAGTTAGTAATTTTTTTTTCAAATGTTGTTTTCAAAAGTGCGTACTTTATTTTGAACAGCCTATACCTATTTTACTGCAATAATTTTTTCCCACCAGACAACAAAAAAATAACGCTTTTACAATGTATGCACACGTATTATGAGTGGGGTGGACAGATTTAGAGGCCCCTAAGGCTCTTAACATCGGAGTCTTGAGAGCCAATGAGGATAGAGCGAGATGAGTATGGAGCAGCACCAGAGTGCAAGGGTGGGGGAAACAGGAGATCCTCAAGAAAACCCCCCGACCAACATCATCATCCGGCACGATTCCCATTTGCGGAAAGGTATTATGAGTGGTGGCAATTATGTAACAGGACTTGACACCCCTGAGGTTGTACGGTTGGTGGGAAGTGAAGTGGATTTAGGGTAGGTATCCTTGATGCTTCCAGAGTATAAACAGCCCTCAACCCATCTCACTGTGTGGTTTACTTTGCCTCTGGGCGAGAAAGATAAAGCTGTTATGTCATCTTGGCGTGATCATGGCCAGTGTAAAAACTGAGCAGTTCATGAACCTGAACATTTTTTGAAACTAAATAAATCCCAGACAAAGGTGTTTGGAACTGTCAAAGGATATGTAAAGCAATAATGCAGTATCATGTATGCAAGTGTTTGAATGGCCCAATGAAACTTCCAAAACTAATTAATATGTTCCAAAAATTGATTAAATCATTTAGAAATACTGATGTCTGAGCAGATGGGGAGAGGAAGTGTGTTGAACAATATTAAAGGTATGTTGTAATATTTTGACATGAAACCACTTTTTTTCCAATTAGTCTCTTTACTTAATAGCCACACTTCGTTATGCAAACCAGACTGTGTTGACTAAACAAAACCTGGCACTTATTCCAGGGTGTTTGTGCAATCAATGTACAAACAACAGCAGTTGTGGTATGTACATTAAGGAGATAGACACCTCCGATGTTCTTTTCCATGATCATTTTATTGAGGTCAAATGTGTGTCGAGTTGTCGGAAGTGTCCCTTCTCGAAAATATGAAAAATTTGGCAGCTCTAGAGCAAATGTGATTGTATATAAATTTTGACAATCAGTAGCTATATTCTGTACCATATAAGAAGGCCACTTTTTGACAGCTCTGCAAAAGTAGCGCCACTGTTTACATCTGACTACGTATCCTTCCGCCATCAGCTGGTCCGTCATGTCGGGGCTGAATTTTTTTATCAACACGCTGTCAGCTAATCGACTTCTCATTGTACTGTAATGCTAAACAAATTTTAAGATATTTTAAGACTGACATCTGTCTAAAAATATAAGTAGGTTATAAAAGTAAAAATATAAAATGTTAGATATTTGATAACTCTTTTTTAATTTGTCCGAGATAGTGAATTTGGGTTAAAATTGGCGAGACGGTCTGTTGTATCTATTATTACACTTTGGACGTTATAGCTAATATATTCGAGTTGGAAATATGTGACGTGGAATAACGTTAGAATTGCTTAAAAACTATTCACGCGTGTCTACGGAATCAAGGAGATGGGTTTCGAGAGAACAACATGGCGTATAATTTACGTAGACGAACGATTACCGGCCGAATATAAGTGACTTGTACTCCAAATCGTTGTATATGAAATAAATGTTACTTTAAAAATTATGCAGAGCTCGTGGAAAAATATAACTATTGGCAAATGTTTGTAAATTCGTTATATATCACGCAGGAAAGAGATTCATTTCTGGCAGGTAATAGCTCGCAGAATATCCGATAGATAGCGCGCAGCACGTCACGACGAAGTTTTGAGTAACTCTCTTTATGGTCAAAAGATGGCGTATATTTTAAAATTGATAATTCTTATGTTACGGGCTGAAAATACATTTAAAATTCGTGTCGTTTCGTCAAATTATTAGAAAAAATAATTCAACAATATTATATAATATTTCTGTATGCTTTTGGAATTAATATCATGGACGTGTTGAAAGCAAGGTTTGAGGTGGATTATAAGACGTGAAAAAGCTTTCTGAAGTTAGCACAACTTCAGAAAACTTTTCCACGTCGTATCGTTCTATTGTACATTTCATTTTGATCACCTAATCATAACTACATTATCACGAAGTTTAGTTTTTAACACTAACAACCACTGTTTTGTGATCACATAAAATAAAATGTATTAATTAAACTTGGAACTCTTTCTTATCGCGTATTTTCTGCTTGTCTGATGTGCGTTGGCAGTGCACTCAGAATAGCCAACATAATATTAACTTTTGTTCGTTCGTGCATCAGCTGATACAGGATTTTCTAAATGGCACTTTGTTTGTTTCGTATTAGTCAATTGCCACTCACTGACTGTCAGAAAGTGGCCTTCTTATACGGTATGGACCATAATTCGTGATTGGCAGGTAATTGAGAGCATACACTCAGTCATTACAGTTTTCAATAGTTTACATACAATTTGTATCATTATGATGTAAAGTTTGGTATGTTCAAATTGTTGTATCACAAATTTGATTATAATAGTAATTTTGAAATAACTGCTTGGCCATAGCTACAGTAAAAAGATCTACTTGTTTAAGGAAACATATCCACCATTGTTTGTAATCTCACAGCAAATACAGAGTTGCTTTTTTTTTTTTTTTTTTTATGAAAAATGTTTTTCTTGCCTTGAATATTGTTACTGAATTGTTACTGATAAATATTTTTCTTTGCAGGAAACATTTTATCTTTTGGTGTCCTTGGTTGCAAGGTTCTGTGACACTATGTGATTCACAACTGCCACCATTTTCCAGAAAATTATTAATCCAGAATATTTTGTACATCCTGCCAAGAAATTAATAATGCTAACTGTTTCATCTGTGTATGTTTCTTGTAAAGTTGCATTAAAATTACAAAAATTTTTGTGTTTACACTAATGTGTTTTGTATAACATAACTTTTCAAATTACTTTTTGTTTCTTTATTGACTATTTAGTTTTGTATCATTCTGAAGTTTTAAGTGAAAATAAAAATATGAAATGAGTGTTGGTTTCGCATTTGCTTTTAATATTGTTTTACGACTACGTCTTTAATTCTAAGTAATTTTAGAATTATCATAATTTGTTGTAATTGTGTCACCTGCATAATGTAATTTATATAGTGAACTGGACTGTGAGAATTATTTAGCCTGAATTATGTTCTAATTATTTGGCCAAATTTTTTTTTTTTTTTTTTGCATTTTTTTATTACTGTATCACTATTCCTGTTATAAAAATTTTTTTTTGGCAGAATTGCAAGATGAAACATTGTACACCATAATTTGGAATAAATGGTCTGCTTTTTATTTGTGCAAGTTTTATTTGTTGGTTTTCATGTTATAAATACATTAACGAATACATTCTTATGACTTCCCCGTTTTCCAACGTTTTATACATTTTAATGTTCTATTGCAAATTTTGGAACTAGCTCACTTCCAATTCATAAAAATTGCTTGGTAGTAAGCTTATTTTGTAATTTGGAAACCTCTGAGGTATATGAGTTGAGGCCAACATTTTTAGTACATATGTCCAAAAATAGAGANTATTTTGTAATTTGGAAACCTCTGAGGTATATGAGTTGAGGCCAACATTTTTAGTACATATGTCCAAAAATAGAGATATGTACTTTAATCTTTAATCTCATTTTGTGACCCTCCCTCCATGCTTTCTGTGCCTAGTATTCACCACACACAGGCGAAACTCATATAAGAATCACATCCCGTGGGTGGAGAACGTCATGCAAGAGGATACTTTTTGTCATCACTGCGTATGATAATGTCAGTGTTGGGAGTTGTATGAAAATAATTTTTGTGTATCCCAATTTTAGAAAGGAAAGTTGTAATGTGATGTGTGGCCTCTCGTGCCCCTCTTTGCAGTTATTATAGTGCCAAGCACTGAAGGGAACTCAAGGGCGTCCAACATCCTCGTGTCGTCTTGACATGTGCTCGTGTTCCGTTTTTTTTAAATTGTGTTAATAGATATATATCTTTGGGTATCTGTCTTTTTCATTGTCTTTGTAATGTTTTGTATTATGTATTGTATGATGTTTTTTGCTTTAAGTGCTTTAATTGTATGTAACACATGTACAGTGGACTCCCAAATTTCATAACTNATTGTATGATGTTTTTTGCTTTAAGTGCTTTAATTGTATGTAACACATGTACAGTGGACTCCCAAATTTCATAACTTTGGTAATCCAAACTTTCAAATAATCCACACCACTTTAGAAGAAAAAAATTTTAAAATTCTCTTTGTTAGTCCTNCTTTGGTAATCCAAACTTTCAAATAATCCACACCACTTTAGAAGAAAAAAATTTTAAAATTCTCTTTGTTAGTCCTGGGCAAGTGAAATTTTCTTTGCACTACTGTACTTCACCTGAATGGCGAGCAAGAGAAAGTCCACTGCCCCCTTGTGCACAGTTATCTGTCGCATTCATCTCCTTTGTCATGTCAAATGAAACTTCATCTTTTTCGGTTGTCTGTTGTTGAACAAAAATTATAAAAGGGAATTTGGGGCAACTAGTCTATATGATAAATTCTCCTGTGCATTTTACTCCAGTACTGGTACATTTTAGAAAAAAAAGTAACAAAACATTGTAAACAAGTAAACGCCCAAGTTCATTGTATGGCAGTTCAGCTCTGAAATGTCAGCATAGATCTTTGTCAGTTGCAAGAAAAATTGTGTTTTAAATAAACTAGACACTGTCATTTAAGTGAAATTTGTTTACGGTTTAGAATGTGTTTTTTCACGAGAGTAGCTATCTAGGTTTAAAGGCAGACATGGTATTTCGTTGTACAGTATGAGTGGTTAAGAACTTTCTGCAGATGAAGAAGCAGCTGACAAATTTGTTCCTGGATGGGTGTCCAACAAAAAAAACATGACAGAACAGGTTTACAATGCAGACAAGACAGGGCTAGACACATTTTCTTTCCCATATTAACATTTTTCTCTAATTAAAATGCAAACTAGCAAAACATCCGCACAGTGGCCATGTACAACACACGGTTCTGTGTTCTTGCAGAAGTTACCTTAACAAACCACTAGGCCACTGCAGGATCACTAGCTGAACTCCAGGTGGAGACAACTATCTGCATTTCCTAAAAGCTCATGATGAGCCCTGTGCATCTGCTATCTTCCTCTATCTCTCTGGTCCTTCAGTGTGTGACCTTCAGAACTTTGAGCGCTGGGTTTTCTCTATGTGGTTTTTTTCTTTTGTGCCAGGCACTCTGTGAGCTGCAACATTTGCAGCCACATGTTACTCTCCGAGTAGAGGAACAAAGTTGATGATTCTTCTGAGGCAAGAAGAAGGGTGAAGTGCTGGCCTGCATGAGGCAGCATTGAATTATAGTCGGATCTGAAGACCCCTGAAATAGTGATCCTCTTGGAAAAACAACCCTTTTCCTGGGAACCATGAAAGGTCTTAGAATCAAGAGTTTACTGTATAATGACAATTTAGGGCTGGAACTGCTGTGTTTGTTTCAACTTATCACCCTGGCAGCCAAGCAACGCAGCGCGGTGTCTGTGTGGTCTGGTTTCACTCCACTCTCGCCCCANTTCAACTTATCACCCTGGCAGCCAAGCAACGCAGCGCGGTGTCTGTGTGGTCTGGTTTCACTCCACTCTCGCCCCATGAACCCGTGCACGCATTGCAGTTGAGTGCTGGGTTTACTGACCTGAGGAGTCATGGCCTATGTCCTCACATAGGTTCTCCCTGGCTCACAACACTGCCACGTGTTTACGTAAACATCTGGCCGACTGTGTCTATGAGTGCTGCAACTGCGTGCTTCCTGCTTTCTCTAACACCCATTATATTTTTGTGCATGCCCAGAGCCCAGGCCGAAGACAACGCGCAAGTACGCAGAGTGCANTTTCTCTAACACCCATTATATTTTTGTGCATGCCCAGAGCCCAGGCCGAAGACAACGCGCAAGTACTCAGAGTGCAACTACTGCGGCCAGATGTTCAACAGCAACGGTCTCTCCACGCACGTCCAAGACAAGCACATGCCGCCTGCGGACTTGCCGTGCCGGTTCTGCCACAAGATCTTCAAGTCTAGGAACAGTTTGAGGACTCACCTCAGCGTGTTTCACCGTGGGATGAATGTGCAGCAGTGAGACAACAGCTGCTGAAGGTAATGCTTTATATTGGGATCTGTGTAAAACGTGTCGACATCTGTTTATGATGGTTTATACACATAACCAATGGGTTGAACTGAAAAAGATATTTACTGTATATAATTTGCAATCATGTAAAGTGTGGAAAGGATCTAGACTGTCAGTTGGATGGTTGAGTGGGGGAAGGGGGGAGTGGAGAGATGTGGGTGGCTCGTTAACATCAAGGTCTTGAGTGCCAATGAGTGTGAAGTGAGGTGAGTATGGAGCAGCACTGGAATGCAAANTGGCTCGTTAACATCAAGGTCTTGAGTGCCAATGAGTGTGAAGTGAGGTGAGTATGGAGCAGCACTGGAATGCAAGGCTGGGGTAAATGGGAGAACCCAGGGAAAACCCACCAACTAGCGGCATCGTCTAGCACTATTCCCAATGTGAAAGTTCAGAAACAACCCCGAGCCCGGCTCACCTAGGTGGGAGGCGAGTAGTCTGACCATTACACTACTGCTGCCCCCCCCTCCTTTTGTGGTTTGGGGGGGGGGGGAATTTTACCATTGTGTAGTTTTAGGTCTACACTTTGGATTTTGGCATGGGAGAGGGCCACACTGTCTCATTACAATTTTAGGAAATAATATTAAATTTATAAAATCATTATTTTAAACAATTCTGATTTTATTTCATTTATAATGTACAAAATTCACAGGACATTTGCATGCCAATCTAACAGTTATGGGGATGGGGTTCATGTCACCTGTAACCCCCTCTCCTCTATATTCGCCCCTGTGTAAAATCTTTCCACACAGTTCGTGTATAATAGAGATTACACAAATCAAATTGCATTGGCATAGAAAAACTATCACATACTGAAGATAGTTTGTGCTACCAGTGTACAGATGTATGCAAATTATATAAGCACAGTATATTGTGTGTGCTTGCCTTCATCTTCTGTAGGACTGACACGAGCAGATACAATCCCTTGCAGTTTGATTTTGCCTTGTTAATACAGTAGCGTTAATAAATACACCTAGCATAGTAAGACGCCATTTTAAAGAACTATTCAGATAGTCTATACACAAGCATTGAAACTTACTGCTAACTTGCAAATGTGTGGTTTTAAAATAGTGAATAGTATCCCACTTCTCAAGTACAGTCCATTCACTGTCACTTCCAATTTTTCTGAAGCCCTGCGAAAGTTATACTTTCAAGCTATTCGTCTGCCCCACGCAAACAAAACTTGATCAAGTCTAGAAAACTGCATCAAAGGAACAACGCAACACATTCGTAAGCACTAAGTTTGGTATTTTGCGTAATAGCTATTTCTTATTAGGCATTACCAACACACCTTTCTTTCTCACTGTTTTGATTCGTANCACTACTGCTGCCCCCCCCTCCTTTTGTGGTTTGGGGGGGGGGGGAATTTTACCATTGTGTAGTTTTAGGTCTACGCTTTGGATTTTGGCATGGGAGAGGGCGACACTGTCTCATTACAATTTTAGGAAATAATATTAAATTTATAAAATCATTATTTTAAACAATTCTGATATTATTTCATTTATAATGTACAAAATTCACAGGACATTTGCATGTCAATCTAACAGTTATGGGGATGGGGTTCATGTCACCTGTAACCCCCTCTCCTCTATATTCGCCCCTGTGTAAAATCTTTCCACACAGTTCGTGTATAATAGAGATTACACAAATCAAACTGCATTGGCATAGAAAAACTAGCACATACTGAAGATAGTTTGTGCTACCAGTGTACAGATGTATGCAAATTATATAAGCACAGTATATTGTGTGTGCTTGCCTTCATCTTCTGTAGGACTGACACGAGCAGATACAATCCCTTGCAGTTTGATTTTGCCTTGTTAATACAGTAGCGTTAATAAATACACCTAGCATAGTAAGACGCCATTTTAAAGAACTATTCAGATAGTCTATACACAAGCATTGAAACTTACTGCTAACTTGCAAATGTGTGGTTTTAAAATAGTGAATAGTATCCCACTTCTCAAGTACAGTCCATTCACTGTCACTTCCAATTTTTCTGAAGCCCTGCGAAAGTTATACTTTCAAGCTATTCGTCTGCCTCACGCAAACAAAACCAAAACTTGATCAAGTCTAGAAAACTGCATCAAAGGAACAACGCAACACATTCGTAAGCACTAAGTTTTGGTATTTTGCGTAATAGCTATTTCTTATTAGGCATTACCAACACACCTTTCTTTCTCACTGTTTTGATTCGTANTTTGGTATTTTGCGTAATAGCTATTTCTTATTAGGCATTACCAACACACCTTTCTTTCTCACTGTTTTGATTCGTATTGATTATAAATGAAACATTATAATTTTTAAGTATAATATAAGTAGAATTTCAATATAACCAAAAATAAGATACTTTTGTGTTAACAGAAGTATTGAACACTTGTGATATATGACATATTTGGTAAACAACCAAACACTTCATATATGGAGTGATTTTTCAAAGGTTAAATTCAAAAAGTGTGAAGAAACCACTAATAGACTATAGCTCCCTTCTTAAGGGGTCTGTTAAGTTGTCGTGTGTGTCATTCTTAGCAGCTGTGTCTATTCTAATTATTAAATAACTATGGAACATTATAGTGGAAAACTTTTTTCAGGTCAAAAATGAAAGTGAAAGTCAATATTTTGTTGCCAGTTCATAAATTTGGTTATTGAAACTTAAATATGGTATTTGAAAAGTCTGCAAAAATTGTTGTAAGTAGTCTTCCGTTTACAACATTTGTTCTACTGTAAAACACTGTTTCAAACTTCAGTGCCAATGCTGTATATTTTCTGAACAGGTTGCTGTACCTTATAGCCACCGCTTAGAATTCTGAGGAAACAGAACACACATGAAGCTTGTGTATGCTATTTGCCACGTCTGTCGCGATGCTTCTTTACGACTGGACGTAACCGTGAGGCATTAAAAATTTGTTACTAGGGGTGCCCCTTAATGGATTTCTACATCTGCCACCGGAGACAGTCCCATAAAAAAATAATTAAACCACAGCGAATCCTATTTTGTAGCACTACTAAGTCAGGATTGCTAACCCAAAATTAAAGGTANAAAAAATAATTAAACCACAGCGAATCCTATTTTGTAGCACTACTAAGTCAGGATTGCTAACCCAAAATTAAAGGTAAAAAACAACTATTCTGGGAATGCAATTGTTTCCCACACACAAGCATTACTTTCATATTTCGTCTGAGAAGTCTGTCTCCTAGGTTTGACAACTGTTGTGTTGATATATTTTGGNCCCCTAGGTTTGACAACTGTTGTGTTGATATATTTTGGATGGTGTTCTGTTATTCCACATTGCTAATGACAATGAGAATGCATATGTAAATAAATTTCACAGACAAATTTAATATGCCATTCTTATAATATTATTAAAAAATTACATGGAGTTGATTTTATATTTATTTATTTTATTTACAATTTTACAATTTAATAAGAACATCAGTAATTAGAAAATACATTTGGTCTCCTTGAGCATAGCTCTTTTTGGAAACCTATTACAATTCTTGTTGTGCTATTCTGGTAAGTGTAAACTTATTGCATATGCATTACAACAATAATAAATGTAGTTCTAGCACACAACACATGCTACTAATATGCAGCCAACCAAAGCTCTATATACATGCCAAAGGCATATGTCTAGAAAGGACAAATAATTGTGTAATAAATTAGTAAGTCTAGAGGAATTACATACATACAATTAGTTTTAAATAATACTTTCTGTAGGATAGTTTATGATGATTTAAGTTTTGGCATTAGCTCTTTCTGTGTCATCATGATGACAATTTTCAATATTGTATTTTAAAAATGATTTCAGATATTCAATACTGGTTCAAGATGTCAACCAAAATTGTTAGTGGCAAGAATGCCATGATATAATTGGGAAGCTTATGATCTTTAACACATTAAAGTCAATTCTGCAATTGTTTTGTTTGTATCATGATATGCTGGCTTTGATTGTAATCTTACAACAAGGATTTAAGTGCTTGTACTTTATTTTGGAATAGAGGTTTTAAGACTTTGAATATTGTTGCTAATATCATGACATTATTAATTTTTTTTAGACGTTCCTGCCTGCAAGACTCTGCGGTGAAATATGATTCAAAGCTACAAGAAAATTTAGTTTGTACTAATGAGCAAACTGAATGGTTCTCTGTGTGCAATTTTTTGAAGTTTAGTAAAATTATATATATATATATTTTAATCGCAGTATTTTTTATAAGAAATGGGGTTTAACAATTATTCTATTTTATTATTAATGAGTATATTTTTGCATCTTCTTGTCAGCTGTAGTTAAAGAAAGAAGGAGTGTAAAATTTTGTGCATATGTCTTTTTTACTCATAGGCTATGTTTTATACATACTTAGCTTTAGTGTTTTTCTGTAACTATTTTAGAGTTATTTTTAGTGTACGACTATGTATACTTCTATGATTATCTTCTGTGTTTGAATCTCAGTAGTGTTGTAAATCATCATAACTTATTGTGAATTGGCAACTATATTATGCACTAAATATTACATAGTATTACATTATACTATATTACAAAAAATGATTAATTTTAAATTGTTTCAACAGATGCAATCTCCCCGTGTTTTGTTTCTGTACACACGTAGATTTTTTCGTACTACAGTAATCTCTCACTATAAAGACTGTAAAAAAAAGTCCTTATTGTGAACAGATCTTTAAAGTGAAATGATGAATGTGTATTACTGTATATTGCAGGGACATACAAAAGGCATTTCAAAATTAATCAGTATGTAGGAATATTTGAGTGGTGTTGTTATGTACTTCCATATGTGTTGTAAAANTTTTTTTTTTTTTTTTTTTTTTTTTTTTTTTTCCACAAATAAGTGATACTTTTCACATTTTTGCACATTTTTAATGTTGATTGTCATTTAAACAAAAACATTTACCAAAGCCTTGGATGGTATGAAATAAATCATGTAATTATTCTATAAACTTCCAATTGTAGATGTTTTGAACCCTATTTTTTGAGAATTTATTTCTGGAAGCATAATTAATGTTGGTACCACTTTATGATTTGCATTAACATTTTATAATTCATAGAGTAATAAAACTGCACACTTTTTGGTACGTCAGTTCAGTTATAAATTTTATCAATACTCTGAAACACCAGGTTCATAAAACAGAGTTTATAGTGCTAATGTTTCACAGGAGAATTTGGTAACCATGATATCTGTTTTCATCATAAACACTACACACAAATATATTTTATATATTTCTGTGTTAAATCATTGTGTTTGGAAAAAAATACACACCTCCACTTATGACTGCAAAGTTTTTAATGTTGAAAGACAAATTGGGAACTGGTTTCTCCACTTGGTTATATTGTTTGTAAAAATTACTTTGTGTAATGATTCTTTTGGATTTTTTCCATTGGGTCTTTTTTTAAGATTCAGATTTTGTCAGCTGTGCTGAAAAATTTTATTAGAGTATCTAGAAAACCCTGATATTCAGGAGATTCAATGAATTCACTTTATTTGAGAATACAGAACTTGCTTTGAAAGCCCACATGCATGCATGCATTATAGTTTTCAAAGCACTCCAAAAATTCTTCAGAAGTTTTCAGGCATGTCAGATTTTTGTTGAACATACTGTATTATGTTATTCTTTACCACAGCCATGAAAATACTGCTATGTGGAAGAGTGAACTGAGTTTGCTAACCTCAGGAGGGAAGGTGTTTCAGACTGCAGCGACCCGACACTGTAGCATGTGATGAGCTACGCGTTACGTTCTTATCCACCTCTCTCCGCCTGCTGGTCTTTATCATGGCACTCGTTCTGACTTCTCAGCCGCATGTGGCCACATGTTGATATCGTGGAGCTATTAGGTGTTCGAAAAGAGCCCAAAGCCACAATTATAAGCATATTAAATTTGCAAATAGTTTGGAATTTCCTCATGTAACATTACACTACAGAAAATTTTATGTAATGTGTAAACTATCAGGAAATACCACTTAACAGGTAAAAATAGAGATAAGTACGTTACGTAACCTGGAAATATTATTTTTCTAATAGATAATCATTAAGTTTTGATCATGCATAATATCAAAATGCCAATAACACCGTGTTATTCCAGAATTTCTTGCATTGTCTACATTTATTTATGTTTCATTTGTTAACAGTATTTAGATGTGTTCTTTCCCCTATCTTCTTTACAGTTTTGTACCCACAGTAGTTAAATTTTTCCATCCCTATGTTAATGTCAAGTGCTGATGACTTTTCAAGTGTCTTTGTTCATGCTACTAACAAACAATAAGTCACATTACAGTCACCGGCCTCTCCTGGACTGACACTCGTTTGTACTTTGTGTTTTTTAAAACTGTTTATTGCTAATGTCATGTTTCTTTACAGTATTTTCACGTACAAACATCAGTAGTAAGTACTGTGTACAGAATTATCATTTGCAAGGAATGCAAATTTTAATCTGTAGTATACATCACCTTAGATTATCAGTCATCATTTCCGCAAGATTACAACTTTGTTAAAATCATAACTTTGTAATTTCAGTATTCACAGCCAGATATAGCACTACTCAGTCTAAAAACAAGGTAAATGTTCAACAAAACAAAATAATTCAGATTGAATTTGTAAATTCACACATTTTTTTAATAACTTATGTAATTAACTGCAACCTTAATTTAAAATAAAAGCAATGAAGAAATAAAAAAAAACTACTCTTACATAAAAATGAACTGTCGCCTATACTTTGGCTTGAGAATTGTAAATAATTGGGCATATGAAATTTCCTCCACTCTTGGTAAATATTTCTTTACAAGTGGTAAAGCAACCAGGGAAGCAGGGTAAACATTTCTCCTCCCTATATTTAGTAAAGGGTGCCAGAATGAGAGTAAATGGGTAACCAAACTGGTTCTGTTCACATAGATGCATTGATATATTGTATACAATTTGTAATGAACTGTTATAATCTGTTTCTGATATTTATATACGTCTTCGCTTCTGGGTTACAGATTTTTCTCTTATCTTTTATGCATCATGTAATTTAGGATTTGATCACCAAAAATAAAATTGATAAGAGAAGAAAAATTATCTTAAAGAGTAGGCATGTAAAAGATTGCTCCCTCCTAACTTGGAGACATTGTTCTGTCAATGTTCTTTACCATGTTTGATATTCTGTGCCTGTCAATTTTATGCCAGCAGTTTGCAGGTTTTGAGATGTAATGGGTAACGCAACAACATGTTTTTCACCTTCACACTTTGTTGGTAGCTACTGCGTCATGATGGTAAATGGGGAGATGTTGACACAGTATTGTTTGCCTACTCCGCAGATGCTAGGAAGACGAGCGGCTGCAACGTCGCGTGCAAGTTCTGCGGCCTGCTGTTCCACTCGAACGGGCTGAAGAGACACATCCGCGACAGACATCTCCCCGTCAGGCAGGTGCAGTGCGACCTGTGTAGCAAGACCTTCCGCACCAGGAACAGCCTCAGCAACCACCGGTCCATCTACCACCGTGGCATCAGATCTCAGTTCCCTTTCGAGAGTACCTAGTAGTTCTGGCTCTGCACTTCTCATTACCACCTTGGCTTCCAGCTTCTTCTTTTGTGAGCAGTCCTGGGATTGGTTGGCAGCAGCACTACATGATTCTCAATATTCAATATGTCTCTTCAGTGCTGTGTGGTATGAGCCATAGATGGGACCACGGGATGGTCTGGATATGCACAGGATTACCCATTATGTGTGACAAGTGTCCAAAAGAAATATACTAAGCATCCCTCTTCTACCAGCTCTGATAGATTATCACTTTCATTCTCTGTCTCTTTTGTCCCGTTATTCCAAAGGCACGGCTTCTTCTCAACTCCGAGCAGCACTTCATCATGAGACACTGTCTTCCTCTGTGCTTCTCCAAGTGCCCATGTTTCACTCCTGTACAGCAATGTAAAAAAGACTTTGATTGCTCAGTAAACTACAGGTGTGTGCTTTATATACGGCAACTTTGTAAAAAATTACCATTGTTTAAATGCATAATTTTGTTACTACGCTTTCGCTTTTAATTCTAAAGAATTTTATTATGTGCTAAACTATTTTATTGTTGATTTAATTAACTTGTCATAGATACTCCTTTGTGGGACAAAAGTAGTAATTTTCATTAAAACAGATTTATAAATGTTGGACAAAATTAATCTGTTGCTCACATACTCACCTCTGATTTGATGAACTATTTATTATTGCAGTGTGACTGAGTACCAACCAAATAATCATCCAAAAGGACAGCAGAAATCAAGAACACTAACTGGATTTTGCTACTATCCATTTTAGATCCTAATGATTTATATAGTCAAGGTCTTATGATTTTACATGTTTATTCAAATTTTGGTTTAGGTTAGTTTAAAACAACAATAAAACTTCTTCAGCACTGCCTCCGATCTATGCGAGTGAAATTGTTCCTCACTGGTACACTACATTAACATCTTTTTACCGGGCCACCACCAACACGACTTTACCGTCTGGTGTCCCAACAAATTTCTGTTACCCACATCATGACACCAGGCACCCACATCAACGAACAACCTCACTCTTGATTGGCCCAGCCCACTCCCCTGACACATCATGCCACCGCCGACCTAAATACCTGCCGACGCCGTGGCCCCAATGTGACAATTTTTTGTTCCTGCACAGCAAAAGAAACTAAGCGCCACAGCAGAAAAAAATTAGTATACAACCCCAAAAAAATATTAAACGAGTACATCGCAATATCAAACAGACTTAATTAATTCGCTAGTACAAAATAGCCTATATCAACCCTTACAAATATTTAATTTGACAATTCCCCTTTTGGTTTCTATCATATACAAGCCTATAACTATAAGGTTGTATCTAAAAATAATTACCCCTAATTTTGGGAAAAGAAAAAAAGAAAAATTAACACAGTGACCTTAATGACCTGCAATGTTACATGTTCTTTGATAAACAATATAAATTGTGTTTATGATTTTTTTCCTATACTTCTCTTTTAAATTTATTTTCATACTACAATGTTTTTGGAATGTTTGGATGTATTAAAATGTTTTGTTGCGTGGAGCAACTCTTAATCACACAAGGTTATTTTTCTGGTACTTTGCCTAAATGTTTTATGTTAACTGATATTGGGAACATTATTTTCTGTTGTCAATTAAACTTTCGAAAATTTGTTACCTTAAACTGCTAGTGACTTAATTAAATTATTTTAACATTATTAAAATTAAACTGTATGCAAAAAAATGTAATGTATTGTTTTTCAGCGTAAATAATTCCAGGTGTTAATCAACTTGCATTGTCCTCCATTTCCAGAGTGAATGTCCCCTTTTTTTATCCTGAGTGTCTGGTAAGTGAGCAGGTTTCACTGAAGAACATAATTGTTTCCCCTTTCCTGTTAAACATGGAGGGAGAATATATTTAGAGTGTGTTTTATTCTTCAAAGTAATGCTAAAAAAAATTTTTGATACTTTTAGGAATTATAGCATATACTTTACTTGCATTCATCTTTATTACAGGCCAACATACACTCACATTCTTCCCAACACCTAACATCACACACTGACCAACCTTAGCATATTACAGTTCCCATGTTGTTGTCATGACATCTTCCACACACCACATTTCCCATGTCTTTATCGTAAAGTCTGCACATGCCAGTTGTGCAGCATTTATTTTTATGTGTGTTTTATTGGTGTCCTAACATCTTGTCGACAGTGGGGTCACTAGAAATGGGATTTGTAATTCAGACAGTCAGGAGTGAGAAAGAAACAGACCCTGGCCTCTATTAGTAATACATCCTGGCATTCACTTGGGGGCAATTAAGAAAGTCGTGGGAAAGTGAAATCAGAATGGCTGGACCGGAAGTTGAACGTGCACCCTCCCGAATACAAGTTCAGTGTGTTACCATTTTTGCCAACTTTGTGAGGAAACATCACACCAGAGTAATGCCTTTCTTTTAAACTACTATTCACTCCATAAATTTATTACGTTCTTTTGCAGCGTAAGATGCGATAAATAATACGTGAAAGCAAATTGACCTGTTTAGACTAAGTTTGTATAATATTGTGGTTTAAAGATTGCTTATTGCTAAAATATTTTTAAAAAATTTTCTTTTGAAAAAGTTGATGAAAATGTGTTGATTCAAAAACATATTTTATGTCTTTTTAAAGTGTGGGCATGCTGTTTACATGAGCTTCAGAAGCCATATTAATCAATTTATGTTGTAACCTATTGTCAGTAAATAAATACCAAATAAAAATGGTATAAATATTTCTTTTACTGGAAAATTATATTTAGCATGTGTTTTACTACATATAGTGAGCATTATTGTAGTGACCTTCAATGGAGCATTGCACCAATTGTACATGTAGAACTCTTAAACTGGACTCACAACTATCCTTCGCAACCGTCAAGTCATCCGTCCGTCAGTCAGTCATCCATCTGTTTTTCATCCATCAGTTGAAAGCGACTCACAACAATCCGTAGTCCATTAACAATCCTTCTGTACGGCAAAACTTCAGTGTGACAACATAACATTGTGATCTTTCTTTAGTTGGAGGTATATTTTGGTTGGAAATACATTTTCAAAAGGAAAACATTTTGGAGAAATTATTTTTTTATGTGATAATTTATACTAAATTATTGTTTACGTTTTAAATTCCTGAATTTACCACCAATGATAATACACTCAGATCCACCGCCTTACATTTATTTCAAAGTGCGTATTCACATTTATGAAATGTCGTCAGAAGGCGGTGGCCCATCTGTCGGTCTGTCGAAAGTTAAAGTTTGAGAAATATTTGACAGATTGATGGGTAGAAAAAAGTTTCCCTGCGATTGGTTGAAGATCATGTGACCATCGGATGGATGAACGTCTTACTGATGCGATGGATGGTTGTGAGTCCACCTTTATTAGTAGACTCACTACCAATATTTTCAGAAAAGTATGATTTATTTTCAACATGAAAGTAGAACGCATATTCAGTGTGTGTCTGAATTCAACCAANTTGCCAACTTTGTGAGGAAACATCACACCAGAGTAATGCCTTTCTTTTAAACTACTATTCACTCCATAAATTTATACGTTCTTTTGAAGCGTAAGATACGATAAATAATACGTGAAAGCAAATTGACCTGTTTAAACTAAGTATGTATAATATTGTGGTTTGAAGATTGCCTATTGCTAAAATATTATAAAAAAATTTCTTTTGACAAAGTTGATGAAAATGTGTGGATTTAAAAACATATTTTATGTCTTTTTAAAGTGTGGGCATGCTGTTTACATGAGCTTCAGAAGCCATATTAATCAATTTATGTTGTAACGTATTGTCAGTAAATAAATACCAAATAAAAATGATATAAATATTTCTTTTACTGGAAAATTATATTTAGCATGTGTTTTACTACATATAGTGAGCATTATTGTAGCGACTTTCAGTGGAGCATCGCACCAATTGTGCATGTAGAACTCTTAAACTGGACTCACAACCATCCGTAGTCCATTAACAATCCTTCTGTACGGCAAAACTTCAGTGTGACAACATAACATTGTGATCTTTCTTTAGTTGGAGGTATATTTTGGTTGGAAATACATTTTCAAGAGGGAAACATTTTGGAGTTTTTTTATGTGATAATTTATACTGAATTATTGTTTACATTTTAAATTCCTGAATTTACCACCAAAGATAATACACTCAGATCCACCACCTTACACTTTATTTCAAAGTGCGTATTCACATTTATGGAATATCGTCAGGTGGTGGCCCATCCGTCGGTCTGTCGAAAGTTAAAGTTTGAGAAATATTTGACAGAATGATGGGTAGAAAAAAAGTTGCCTGCGATTGGTTGAAGATCATGTGACCATCGGACGGACAGGCGTCTGACAGATGCGACGGATGGTTGTGAGTCTACCTTTATTAGTAGACTCACTACCGATATTTTCAGAAAAGTATGATTTATTTTCAACATGAAAGTAGAACGCATATTCAGTGTGTGTCTGAATTCAACCAACGAAATTTGGCTGCAGGTTAATCACTAAAATAGATGTCGAAAACATATATATATATATATCCTGTGGTTTAAATTGACTCCCAAGGGCGGTCCACATCTTTGAAGTTGGACCTGACGCACCAGACTATTACATATATCATAGAAAATATGTAAGATGGAACACTGCCTGTCTGGATAATGTGTAGGTGTAAAATGATCTACAAACACCACAAAACCTGTCGCTGTCAACAAACTAATTCATGGAAATAATAACGGTTACCACTCTTATTGCGAGCCATTTGACATGATGCGGAGCACATTTGGGATCTTATTGATAGAGTATGCATCCGCATGTTCCAATTGACGAAAAAGGTTTCCTTGTGTAAACACCCTAACCTCCACTGTTTTCTAGTAATTCAAGTTTGAATGTCGAATGGCTCGCAATAAGAGTGGTAATCATTATTATTTTCATGAATTAATTTGTTGACAGCGACCGGTTTTGTGGTGTTTGTAGATCATTTTACACCTACACATTATCCAGACAGGCAGTGTTCCATCTTACATATTTTCTATGATATATGTAATAGTCTGGTGCGTCAGGTCCAACTTCAAAGATGTGTACCGCCCTTGGGAGTCGATTTAGACCATATATATGTTTTCGACGTCTATATGATTAACTTACAGCCAAAGTTTGTCAGTTAAATTTAGATACATCCTGTATTTTGCAACACTAAAATATTTTGCACTGAATTTACTTATATGTAATTAAATTTTTTAAAAATCAGTTAATGACAGTTTATTTTTAATAAAAATTTAATTATAATTTTATTCTGGATGCTTTAGAAAACACATTTTGCAAGAAAACCTTTGTCAAGCAGGGCAATCAATATTGTATGTAAGAAAATACTGGTACGTGTGTTAACAAATATTTTTGATAATTGATTTTCGTACATTCCCTTCAGTTGCAAATATTCTAACTTTATTTGCTATTTGCTTAAATTGATTTGCATAAAATCAATTATTAAATATTTGTAAATAATATTATTAATTTTCCATTACGTACAATTAGAGTAATTATTATGGTTTCCCTGCTCGGTGAAGTTTTTATTTGCAAAACGTGCTTTCTGAAATATTCATAATGGAAATGTGTTTAAATTTAAATTAAAAATAGGCTTTCTTATTAACTGTTTTTTTCTCAACACAATTAAATAAAGTACATTATAGNGTTTAAATTTAAATTAAAAATAGGCTTTCTTATTAACTGTTTTTTTCTCAACACAATTAAATAAAGTACATTATAGCAAAATATTATATAGTTTAACAAAATATATGTGTTCTCATTTCATATGAAACATATATTACACTTTTCTGACTATTTTGGTAGTAAGAGTACTATTTTTAAGGAGTTTTGCATGTCGTACAGAAGGGTGCGATGCTCCATTGGAAGACACTCTACTTGTATCTTAATATTAATTTTGATTTGTATTAAGAATAAATGAATATTTGAGGGAGGAGTTGTGTGTGTAAGAGCACAGCACAGTACCAACAGGCTGTGGGATAGCGCACCAATTTTTTTTTCTAACCTACCTTAAAACTACGAGGAAAATGGGAGGTCCCAGGTAGCGATGGGACCTAAGTGTGTCTCAGGGCAGAACCTCGTATGCCTAGGCATGCAGGAAAACTTTTAACTACAAGGGCACATGCTCATGGCTTTACTGCGATTAGATAACCACGGCTGCGGTCGGGGACATGGTTACCTCCCGAGTTAACTTAACCTGAACTTTTAAGGGAGGGGATAAACTGGCATAAACACAGTAAAAACCCCNATGGTTACCTCCCGAGTTAACTTAACCTGAACTTTTAAGGGAGGGGATAAACTGGCATAAACACAGTAAAAACCCCTCAACAGAAAATAATTGCAAAATTGCATACAGTTTATGTAATAGAAAAAGAATTCTACTAAAACAGAGGATGGGAAATGATAATGTTTATTACCCTTTATTTTTGTTTCTATCTGATAACTTTGATACGTTTAATTTAAATTTGACATTGTACTCTTACCCAACATGAGCAAAAGATGATATACAGGTTGAGTATAAAAGAATACCCCAACTTTGAAGGTCTATAATATCAAAACCAAACAGCCTACAGCCTTGATTGACCAATCAAATGAACCGTGGAACTGTGAAGTTTGTTTACCATATCTTCATAAATGCTCAATAAGACCACCACGAGTGGCCCGAACGACATCTACGCGATAATCAAACTCGTTCCACTCTTGTCAGCATGTCCGGTGTTACAGTTTGGATGGCGTCCGTAATTCTCGTTTAGAGGTCGTTAATGTTAGCCGGCAATGGTGGACGAAACACTTGATCCTTTATGCACCCCCATAGGAAAAAATTGCACTGGGTAAGATCCGGGCTTCTTGGGGGCCAGTGATGAAGAACCTGGTCATCAGCTGCTCCTCGACCAATCCAGTGTTGCGGCAACGTCTCGTTCAGGTATCCGCGAACAGCTGGGTTTCAATGGGGTGGCACACCATGAAGGAAACATTAGACCGTCCCCGTCACATTGATGTGTCGAATGCGAGCTTGCTACCCCCTCACCACCTCAAACCGAGAGTTACGAACGCCATCCAAACCGTAACACCGGACATGCTGACAAAAGCATGGAACGAGTTTGATTATCGCGTAGATGTCGTTCGGGCCACTTATGGTGGTCACAGTGAACATTAATGAATGTATGGTAAACAAAGTTCACGGTTCCATGGTTCATTTGATTGGTCAATCAAGGTTTGTAGGTTGTTTGGTTTTGATATTATAGACCTTCAAAGTTGGTGTATTTTCTTATTCTCATTCTGAACATTGCCCGGAAAATACGTTGACAATATACCGAACAGGTATGTACTACTCGATTATCAAAATCTTTAACAAAATCTCATCCAACTTTAAGCTTCTATGCAAAAGTGAAAAGAAATTATTTAAGAACAAACTAAATTACTACTTCATTGCAAATGCTCATTATTCTGTTGATTAATTTCTTGACTCTGTTCATTACATTCTGTATAATTTAAATTGAGTTTCTATACACCTGTAAGTTCATTTACTGTTGTTTGTATGATTATTAATATATCTACCCTACTAAATTCAATCTCAGCAAATTACGTAAGTATTCCTGTTTGGGCTATCATCTAGTCCTAAGTTAACAATGTTTATGTATCCATATTATTACTATTTGTTAAATTGTAAGCCAATGACGTATTCGTGTTTGTGTACTTATATTATATTGTGTGTTCTCAAATGGTAATGGTTCTATGTATGTATAGTATGTTGATAAATTGTAAAATATTTGTGACATATACATCGCCCGAGCAATCATGCTCAAATGGGATCNTATGTATAGTATGTTGATAAATTGTAAAATATTTGTGACATATACATCGCCCGAGCAATCATGCTCAAATGGGATCCAAAGGTAGATACTTGAATAAATAAAATTAAAATAAATGGAAGGGTGTTTGAAACACCAGTAGAGAAAGATTGGTGCGTCTGACACAGGTTGTGCGATTGTCTCCGCAAAGGAGACGTGTTGCAGGAAAACCACATGCTCTGTCTCCTGTGCTATAAGCCTGTGCACAAGAAAAGCTACCACCGGCACATGGAGGACAAACACATGCCGGTGGTGCGCCAGTGGTGCAGACTGTGCTCCCGATCGTACCGCACCAAGAACAGCCTCCGCTCGCACATGGCCGTCTACCACGGCCACAAACCAGCACCGTAGCCACCTGCACTCTTCTGCTCTTCTCCGCACTCCGTATTACAGTGATTCAGTGTTTTAGTAAACACAGTAANCCGTAGCCACCTGCACTCTTCTGCTCTTCTCCGCACTCCGTATTACAGTGATTCAGTGTTTTAGTAAACACAGTATCAAGCTGTAAAAAAAGTTCTTAAAAGCTACTGAAATTCAAGTTTGTGGATAAAAACTCCATCATATTGGGGTTTAAAATAAATTTCTCACTGTATCAGCTTATTCATGTTTTATGCTTGTTCAGTATCCATAATGTTTCCATTAAGCACTGTAACCAGTGTGTTTATTGTACACCTTACCAATAAAGCGTCTCTTCTCATAAACGTAACGAAGCTCATTTAACAACCATTTTAAAGGGACTGAAAAATTTAAACTTGTTAACCAGGAAACCTTTTTTAAGTCTTTTAAGTGTTTTATGCAGGTAAGTTTNTAAATTGACTCCCAAGGGCGGTCCACATCTTTGAATTTGGACCTGATGCACCATATTATTACAGATATCGGAAAAAATATGTAAGATGGAACGCTGCGTTTCTGGATAATGTGTAAGTGTAAAATGATCTACAAACACCACAAAACCTGTCGCTGTCAACAAACTAATTCATGGAAATAATAATGGTTACCACTCTTATTGCGAGCCATTCTACATGATGCGGAGCATATGTGGGATCTTATTGATAGAATATGAATCCGCATGTCCCAATTGACGAAAAAGGTCTCCTTGTGTAAACACCCTAACCTCCACCATTTTCTAGTAATTCAAGTTTGAATGTCGAATGGTTCGCAATAAGAGTGGTAATCATTATCATTTTCATGAATTAATTTGTTGACAGTGACAGGTTTTATGGTGTTTGTAGATCATTTTACACCTACACATTATCCAGACAGGCACTGTTCCATCTTACATATTTTCTCAGATATCTGTAATAGTCTGGTGCGTCAGGTCCTACTTCAAAGATGTGTACCGCCCTTGGGAGTCGATTTAGACCATAGGTCGTACATATGTTTTCAACGTCTATATGATTAACCTACAGCCAAAGTTTGTTAGTTAAATTTAGATACATCCTGTATTTTGCAACACTAAAATATTTTGCACTGAATTTACTTATATGTAATTAAATTTTTTTAAAATCAGTTAATAAGAGTTTATTTTTAATGAAAATTTAATCATAATTTTATTCTGGATGCTTAAGAAAACACATTTTGCAAGAAAACCTTTGTCAAGCAGGGCAATCAATATTGTATGTAAGAAAATACTGATACAAGTGTTAACAAATATTTTTGATAATTGATTTTTGTACATTCCCTTCAGTTGCAAAAATTCTAACTTTATTTGCTATTTGCTTAAATTGATTTGCATAAAATCAATTATTAAATATTTGTAAATAATATTACTAATTTTCCATTACGTACAATTAGAGTAATTATTATGGTTTCCCTGCTCGGTGAAGTTTTTATTTGCAAAACGTGCTTTCTGAAATATTCATAATGGAAATGCGTTTAAATTTAAATTAAAAATAGGCTTTCTTATTAACTGTTTTTTTCTCAACACAATTAAATAAAGTACATTATAGCAAAATATTATATAGTTTAACAAAATATATGTGTTCTCATTTCATATGAAACATATATTACACTTTTCTGACTATTTTGGTAGTAAGAGTACTATTTTTAAGGAGTTTTGCATGTCGTACAGAAGGGTGCGATGCTCCATTGGAAGACACTCTACTTGTATCTTAATATTAATTTTGATTTGTATTAAGAATAAATGAATATTTGAGGGAGGAGTTGTGTGTGTAAGAGCACAGCACAGTACCAACAGGCTGTGGGATAGCGCACCAATTTTTTTTTCTAACCCACCTTAAAACTGAGAGGAAAATGGGAGGTCCCAGGTAGCGAGGGGACCTAAGTGTGTCTCAGGGCAGAGCCTCGTATGCCTAGGCATGCAGGAAAACTTTTAACTACAAGGGCACATGCTCACGGCTTTACTGCGATTGGATAACCACGGCTGCGGTCGGGGAAATGGTTACCTCCCGAGTTAACTTAACCTGAACTTTTAAGGGAGGGGTGAAACTGGCATAAACACAGTAAAAACCCCTCAACAGAAAATAATTGCAAAATTGCATACAGTTTATGTAATAGAAAAAGAATTCTACTGAAACAGAGGATGGGAAATGATAATGTTTATTACTCTTTATTCGTGTTTCTAGCTGATAACTTTGATACGTTTCATTTAAATGTGACATTGTACTCTTACCCGACATGAGCAAAAGATGATATACAGGTTGAGTATAAAAGAATACGCCAACTTTGAAGGTCTATAATATCAAAACCAAACAACCTACAACCTTGATTGACCAATCAAATGAACCGTGGAACTGTGAAGTTCGTTTACCATACATTCATAAATGTTTAATGTGACCACCACAAGCGGCCCGAACGACATCTACGCGATAATCAAACTCGTTCCACACTTGTCAGCATGTCCGGTGTTACAGTTTGGATGGCGTCCGTAATTCTCGTTTAGAGGTCGTCAATGTTAGCCGCAATGGTGGACGAAACACTTGATCCTTTATGCACCCCCATGGGAAAAAATTGTACGGGGTAAGATCCGGGCATCTTGGGAGCCAATGATGAAGAGCCTGGTCACCAGCTGCTCCTCAACCAATCCAGTGTTGCAGCAACGTCTCGTTCAGGTATCCGCGAACAGCTGGGTTTCAATGGGGTGGCACACCATAAAGGAAACATTAGACCGTCCCCGTCACATTGATGTGTCGAATGCGAGCTTGCTACCCCCTCACCACCTCAAACCGAGAGTTACGAATGCCATCCAAACCGTAACACCGGACATGCTGACAAAAGCATGGAACGAGTTTGATTATCGCGTAGATGTCGTTCGGGCCACTTATGGTGGTCACATTGAACAATAATGAATGTATGGTAAACAAAGTTCACGGTTCCATGGTTCATTTGATTGGTCAATCAAGGTTGTAGGTAGTTTGGTTTTGATATTATAGACCTTCAAAGTTGGGGTATTTTCTTATTCTCATTCTGAACATTGCCCGGCAAATATGTTGACCATATACCGAACAGTTATGTACTACTCGATTATCAAAATCTTTAACAAAATCCCATCCAACTTTAAGCTTCTATGCAAAAGTGAAAAGAAATTATTTAAGAACAAACTAAATGACTAATTCATTGCAAATGCTCATTATTCTGTTGATTAATTTCTTGACTCTGTTCATTACATTCTGTATAATTTAAATTGAGTTTCTATACACCTGTAAGCTCATTTAATGTTGTTTGTATATCTACCCTACTAAATTCAATCTCAGCAAATTACGTAAGTATTCCTGTTCGAGTTATTATCTAGTCCTAAGTTAATGATGTTTATGCATCCATATTATTACTATTTGTTAAATTGTAAGCCAATGACATATTCGTGTTTGTGTACTTCTATTATATTGTGTGTTCTCAAATGGTAATGGTTCTATGTATGTATAGTATGTTGATAAATTGTAAAATATTTGTGACATATACATCGCCCGAGCAATCATGCTCAAATGGGATCCAAAGGTAGATACTTGAATAAATAAAATTAAAATAAATGGAAGGGTGTTTGAAACACCAGTAGAGAAAGATTGGTGCGTCTGACACAGGTTGTGCGATTGTCTCCGCAAAGGAGACGTGTTGCAGGAAAACCACATGCTCTGTCTCCTGTGCTATAAGCCTGTGCACAAGAAAAGCTACCACCGGCACATGGAGGACAAGCACATGCCGGTGGTGCGCCAGTGGTGCAGACTGTGCTCCCGATCGTACCGCACCAAGAACAGCCTCCGCTCGCACATGGCCGTCTACCACGGCCACAAACCAGCACCGTAGCCACCTGCACTCTTCTGCTCTTCTCCGCACTCCGTATTACAGTGATTCAGTGTTTTAGTAAACACAGTAACAAGCTGTAAAAAAAAGTTCTTAAAAGCTACTGAAATTCAAGTTTGTGGATAAAAACTCCATCATATTGGGATGTAAAATAAATTTCTCACTGTATCAGCTTATTCATGTTTTATGCTTGTTCAGTATCCATAATGTTTCCATTAAGCACTGTAACCAGTGTGTTTATTGTACAGCTTACCAATAAAGCGTCTCTTCTCATAAACGTAACGAAGCTCATTTAACAACCATTTTTAAGGGACTGAAAAATTTAAACTTGTTAACCAGGAAACCTTTTTTAAGTCTTTTAAGTGTTTTATGCAGGTAAGTTTAACAGGAAACTTATCAAAAGGTTAATTATATGTCAAATATGTATGTTGTACGGAAGTTAAGTTTTGTTGTGTGTCGCACAGACCATGAGTGTCAGTAATGATGTTAAAATATTCATTAAGTGTCACATGAAAACATATGCTATTAAATAAATGTAATTGTATTAATTTATATCCTTGTTTTTGAAAACTGATCAACACGTTTATTTTTGTACAGTCAGAAAAAAATTTGTTATTCATATGATGGCTCTTGCTGTTCACGAAAAATAAGTGAATGCAGCGAGAGGAAATTCAGCAATGCTAAGACAGTGTCATGCTTGTGTAAGCCTAGCGCTGAAAGTGGCCAGAAAGTCCACTCACTTGGTGCTGAACCTGGTGAGGGATGAGGAGACAAAATGCTGATGAATAGCAGTCCGCTGGAAGGAAGTAATCCAGTTGATTACGTACTGCACTAAAATGTTTTTTTCAGTAAATGAATGATCACAAACCTTCTTTCTCATGTGTTCCACCATGTCACTCAATGTGTGTAGTGTATTCTTGTAAGCCTTAACTGATCTTTATATGCAATATAAACAGTTTACTCTGGCCTAATTATTTAATTAATGTACAACATTTAGGAAATCATATTCAACTTTGTATTGGAAATACAATATCCAATCAAATAAAAAATCTAATAGATACTGCCTGTATCTGCATTTTAAAAACAAGTAAATGTACTTCTTTGTATTTCAAGTTGGAAAGAATATTTTTTAACATATAAATAAATAACTTTATTGGTTAGAACTGGTGATATATTTTTATTATGTGAGGAAATGATACTAGGGCAGTCATAATTATAACATTATTTACAGTGGTACTGTTAATTTTAAAGTCCTTTCCCGTTATCGTATGAAACACCTCTCTCCTCCCAATAGGTTGGCCGGTATATTTACTTGTTTCATTTCTTTTGCCTAGTGTTGTATTTCAACCAGCATTGTAGTGTTTACATCTGCAAAGTCATTTGCAGATGACACATATGTAGATTATCTAAATTAAGACTCAGTCTCACGTGTGGCATGTTGATTTACTAGTTTCTAGCTTACTTCAGTGATTTAGTGACACTTATTTCGAAACTACAACTGTAGCTCTTAGGCAGTATACATTATGCTGTAGAACAAATATAAATTCTGAACTTTTGTCAAGTGTTAATGATGTAATAGTGCAACATCATTTTAAAATTATTAACGGAGTCTTGCTGTTCCACAATTACCAGATAACACATGGATAAAATTTAATGACTGCATTTGAAGGCATTTGTCAAATGTAAATGCTCTATGCTATGAAGTATTCAGTTATTCTAAAGGTAACAAGTAGACTGCTAGGCTACCAATAATATGTAAAAAAAAAAAGGACAGAAGCTCAAGTACTCACAGTCTAGTACTTGTCAACAGGAACAGACGACACATTTTTCACCTGGTCGCAATGTTTTGTTGGCTAAGCCAGCTTCATCGGCGGCGAGTTGTAGGACAGTTAAGTTATTTAATTGAAAATGAAGTTATGGCACATAAACTGAAAATTCAACACAGCGGGTGAAACTGACCCTTAATATTTTAAATTTGAAAACTTAATTTCTGAAGAAGATTTTTAATGATTGATTAATTTATGAGCTGAAGAAAATGCAGGATGGGAGTAAGAAAATTTACATATTTTGTTTACAGTGTATTTTATTTTAAAATATTGATAAATCTGTATAAATATTTACGTTACAGCAAAAATATTTTTTTTTCTCGCTATCTTATATATAGATTGGAAAACCAGCTAATTATTAAATATTGCCAACGAACTAAACCATGTTATAGTAGAAAGTAAGTGGCAGCCTACTTTCACACACTTTTCCTTTAGTATTTACCTGTGTTGTCTGTACTCGAGAGGAATTTCATCCTAAGTATCTTTGAATTTCACAATTTTCGAAAATAGAAAATGGTTTTATTGAAATATTTTAGAATTTTAATGCAATCAATTTTTACGGGAAATCACTATCTATTTTGCAATACACCAAAAGTCTACCGCCTACACTGGTTAACCTGCAATTGAAAATAATGTAAGGTAAACATTGGTGTCCATAAGGAACCCCCTACCCCCTTTTAGCAATTGTTTTCAAGTTGTGGCTCATAGTCACTTATTAAACTGTTCTGTGCCAATAGGATACTTAATTGGATACTTAATTTTCCAGTCTGGTGATGTTCAGTTCTCTCTGTTGTACCATCCCCAGCCACATCTCTGCCCAAGCTAGTCCTTGCTCAGTGCTTTACTCGGTACGGTATTATGCCAGGTGTTCTCCTGCAGAGTGCCAAACAGTGTCTGCGCCAACCAACAACAAGGGGCAGGGTATACCTTCCCTCCCCTAAATAGATCAAAGGGAGCCAGAATGACATTAAATGAGCACCCAAACTGTTTTTGTTTACCGAGATGCATTTATATATTATATAAAATTTATAATGATTTGTTATAATATATTTCTGATATACACACACTCATGCATGCATGCACACACACATGCACACTTACTTCTGGGTTATAGACTTTCCTCTGTATTTTATCTTTTGCACCAAAATGAAATTTACTAGAGAAGCAGTAACCTCTTAAGGGTGCCACCTACTTGGAGCTTTATAGCACGTTTGTGGCTCAGAAGCAAGCAAGCGATAAGGGCGACACTGACACACACACCTAGTGCCCCATCACTCCTACGCACAAGGCCCTGAACTGGCGTACAGTAGTTCCGTCATGCTGCATGTACTTATGGGATTTTAAGCGGTGACCCTATCATTTTATTGATGGAAAATCTGAAGCAAAGTCCTGTGCAGATCCAGATAATAGTTTTGCATGTTTACGACGATTTTATTATGAGATACGGCACTGTGTAAAAGCAGTTTTTACCTATTTTAGAGGGTTCAGAAACAGCATTTATAATTTGAATGATTATTTGAAAGTGTTATTTGTAACTGGTCTAAAGCATGTTTTCTTTTTGTAAATCAGTATAATGGGGACATGTTTATTGGTTTTGTAAAAATGAAATGCATATTTCAAACACTCTTCAATGCAGTTCAAGCACCAGGTAAGTGGCGGTACCTACAGGCTTTCTTCCTCTATAGAAGGGTTCCTAAAGGCATGCTATCTCGTAATTTGGAGAGGTTGTTTCACCACTGATTCCAACCTGATAGTTGGGCCGCAGCAGTGAGTGGGGAGCACCTCTGTGGGAAATTCGTTCTCGACCAGCCCTTCTCTACAGCCCTCTTTTTCTGGGTCTTCGTGCATCAATAATTGGAGATTGCTTAGGATAGCAGGGGCAACTCCAATGCAGAGTGCATAGTTCTCGAGTGGCGTGGGGCCTCTTCCAGAATGTATTGGATGGTTGTGTTGGGGATGGTTTACTGTAGAATGTAGGTGCAGTTGGGTTCCGTGGCCTGTAGTAACTGCTCTCGACAATCCCTTCCGTCTGACTGGACACAGCAAAAAATCAAAACTGTGCTGTGTGAAACGGATTGTAAAAAACTAGTCATATTATGTTGACTATAGTGGTAAGAGGAAATGCTTTATTTAGGAATGGGCTATTTGAATCCTCAAATAACTTTGAAAATTAAATATGAGGGATATTTAAGATACTAGTGAAGTAATCAAGATTCAAGTAAAACAAGTTTTTAACACCAAATAATATTTTTTGGATACATTATAGGTTAATGTTAATGTTGTTAGATGCAGTAGTATGTATTTTGAACTGTACAGTCAAGTAATGTATTTGATGTTGGTACTAAGTTATTGTTTACGGTGTTTTCATGCTGTACTTTTTTGGTACAGTTGTTGTAACCATTTGATCCAATTTCATGAACAAGCGTTATTCAATTACCTTAATTTTCACTGTTATGATAATATGTGAAATTTAAGCATCTTCTTACCAGGCTATCACACATTCATTACTTTATGGATTAGGCATTAACTGCATCTGCTGTATTTGGTATTTAATGTTTTGTATTTATTTTTACATCCATTAAACAATTTACAATGCATTCAGCTTTGTCATATATACAACAAAATGTGTAACAGGTAAATAAAAATATTAACCGTAAAATAAAGGCATTAGATACAAAAGTCTTTGGTGTTTGGTACATCTGAGGTGTGTCCAAAAGGTGAGTTGTAGTCAACGTGGTTTTTCTGTTGGTGAGACCATCACTTGTATCTGCCCTAAGTTGTCTGAGCTTCTGTTTATTGAAGAGGAAACATGAATGTGCATGACAAAAGTAGTGACACTTTTTTTTCTGTTCAGTTTATTTAATGTGAAGCACAAATGTCTGTAAACTTATATTGGCCAGTTTATGAGTAGGAGTGTGCAACACAGATAGTTTGGTGTCTATAATCAACATGTTACATCTCTCTAAGAGTTTCATGTGACTTCTTGACGGTGACTAAAATGGTCTTGATGACATCAACCTTAAACTCTGTCGTGACATGTTACCCATATAATATCAGCTTCAACCTTCATTTACACTCTCTCTGTGGTGCTGTTGTGATTATTTCAGATAGAATGAATTTATTGGTGATGTCTCACATGCTTTATGATAAGCCTTGCAACAAGATATTTGTGATGTGAAAGTCAGAATTAAGATTTCAACATTTTGGTCTTGACACATTCTGTGTGTACCTTGAAGTGTCAACCTCATGATACTGATCTTGGCATGTTAGTCTCAACATATCACATGTTGGTTTCAACATATTGTCCATGATATGATGTCCTTGAGGTGTCAATCTGGACATGATGAATGTTAAAAATAATGTTTACATTTCAACATACATTGATGCACAACCTGGGTCGGTGTAGATGCCAAACCGGTCCCCCCTCAGTGATTGGGGCCCCTTCCCAATATCTCACTGTCTGCTTGTGGAGGAGCATAAATGGAAGCGGGACAAGTATAATAATGGATAGAGGCAGAAACAGTAGCGTTGCTGGCGAACATAGCAGATGGTGGATGCCCGAGGAACATGATTTGATGTTTTACGGTGGCAGCTGGTGTAGGCCTGATGGGCTATGGACGGTGATACTGGCGTCGGGACTGCAAAACAACTTGGTCAGAATCCCGTTGCTGAACTGGAGCTCTGGATATGGTCGTGCATGTCAGCGGTGGATGCTGTAGCATTTCCAGATCGCAGGCGAGTAGCCTCCTCTTGCAAATGAGAATAGACTTTTTGACAGCTGGCCCCCTGTTCCACAGATTGTTGAGAATGTGTAGCGGTTATCCTCCCAGCCTTTGCCTTCCCTGCTTTATGGTGGGACATGTGGTAAGGTAAACATTCAGACCTATGCAAGATCAAACTACTAAAAAGGTGGCCTAGACTGTGTAGCAGGAAAGAGCAGGCCTTCCAGAGAGTCAGAGCCTCTCTCTGGCACTGGTGCCTGGGGATCAGTTTACTCCCCAATGGAGGGCACCCCTCCACCTGACAATGACGAGTCCCTCTCCCCAACTTAGTGATGCCCAGTGAAGCGGCGCTATTGCTTGTAGCCAGAACCTCAACTGAGTCGGGTAACATTTACAAATTGGAAGTTGCACGTAGTCCTAGGGGTGGTGGGGAACATCATGCCTATTCCCTGGAGACCTTAGAGGTGCTGTGTTATTGCTGGTAACCAAGTCTCCTTTGAGTAGATTTTGTATTGAGAGTTTTCTCTCAGCCCCAGCGGTACACAGAGAAGCAGTGCTATCGCTGGTAACCAGACACCCAGACCGAGGTAGAGAATGGTTCCTAATGTTGCTAGTGTGAGACTGAAAAGCTTAGGGTCTCAGATCGTGTCTTGAATAGGAAAGGGTCATGGATTGTTGGGTTGTACGGAGGTATGAATTATATGGGTTTATTGAGAAAAAACCACATCGACAATAAACCACAATAACCCAGCCTATGCCCAGGATGCCTGAAGGGCAGACTAACCTGACTTCCAAAAAAGTCAATTACTCATGTGAGAATGGCATAGCAAGGATGACTTCTGTCAAAGCTCTAGGCACTCGGCATGGATGTGCCAACATGGCGATACGGACTGCCTATTCTTAAACTGGGCAATGCATCTCCAGAGAGACTGGGTAGTGCGCGAAGCATGGTAAATGGTCTTGCAGATGTATATTACTGGAAGGCATTCAGTAGATAGCTGGACTTTCTGCTAGGCAGCAGAATAACTGCCCTGAGGGGCCTGTGCTAGCCTTATTTACACCCTTCCAACAGTCAAGGGAGGGAGGGAGGGCAATGGAGGAGAGAGAGTTCATTTTCCCGCTGCACAAGCTGGTTTCGTTCCGTACCCCTGGCCGGAAGGGAAGGCCAGTCCAAGGGACAGGATGCAACCAAGCCGCAAGGCAGGCGCACATGCAGCATAGATTGCCTGCGTCCAGGCAACAGCGGACCTCGCAGGCCCGCACTACAAAAATGGCACTGATGTTGCGAGAGTCTGGCGATGGCAAGGCTTGAGTTGGAGGGGAAAGAAGGACAGCTGAGGCAGAGGATCAAAAGGGATCACGGATGTTGCCTGTGGCACGTCAACATATCAGTGTTAACATTTTTTCTTGTCACACAGTTGTATATAGGCAGTTCACTTTTAATTGAGCACTTTTGAAAGCATTGCTTGGAATCTACTTTACTTATCTTTTGGTATCCTTTATATATATATATATATGTGTGTATATATAATATATATATATATATATGATATATGCACACACGTTCATAAATACTAAGATTAACATTGTTATGGACCATTTAACTGCTGAAATCATGCTATTTTTTTGAGTGGAAACTGTGGAAATTTTAGGGAAGCAAATGTGTTAATAATATGGAAATTCATGCTCTAAAATGCACTAAACAAGAAGCAGTGACTTAAGTAGCCATATATGTACATTTTATGCCCTCAATGCTACATTAATTCTGCATATCATTGTGTACTGCAACATATGGGCTGTTCATGGTAAAGTGAGCACTTTTGAGCCCCTAGTTACTTTTTTCCTATCAGCCAATTTTTATCCTTCCACCACTTTTTAAAATAAATATTGTCATGTAAGTAATAAACACAGTTTATATATTTCACCGGACTCGAAAGTTAACGTCTAAGGCTACAATAAAATATATTTATTGACTATTATTCCAAATGANTATATTTCACCGGACTCGAAAGTTAACGTCTAAGGCTACAATAAAATATATTTATTGACTATTATTCCAAATGAGCGAGCTTCAAAATGTGCTAACTTTACCGTGAATAGCCTATACATGTATTTATAGTAAGTAATTTTTTTTAATGTTTTTTTAATGATACTTTCTTGTTAGTACCACCGTGTAGCTTTGTAGTTGAACAGTGTGTAGTGGCTAGCTCCTTGTGTGTGGGATAGAGGGTGGCTGCCGAGGTGTAGGGTGAAACAGCATGCTGGTTGGGTTGCAATGATGGCGTGGCGCGGTGGCGTCTCGCACCGGCCGTGCCCGCACTGCGGCAAGCTGGTGCACAGGAACAGCCTGAGTGAACACGTCCGGGACAGACACCTGCCGGCGGTCGCCGTGCATTGCGTATTCTGCAAGAAGATGTTCCGCACTCGCAACAGCCTCAAGGTGCACGTGTCCGTGTACCACCGCGGCTGGAAGTACGACTGAGACTGCCAAGTTGGCTCTTGTCCAGGGAGCTTCAGTTATAGAGCAGTCTCCGGCTGTGATACGTGGATACATCACTGCACAACCTTCATTCCTCACCTAGGCCGTACATTCCCGTTTTCATTCCTGAAAACAGAGTCTGACACATAAGTCACAATAGTTACTGTTTGCAGATCGATACTAGCATTGTTCAAAAAATTTGTTAGTTTGCTTGAAACTTAGGTGTCTACAAAATCATGGTTGTAAGTAGCTCGCACTAAGTTTGTGACTCATGCAGAATTTTATCAAGCCAGAGAACTTTTCTACTAGGTACCTAACTTGTTTTACTAACAGTGGGGTCTAAGTTTGCCTATGAAGGTTAGTGTAGTACCATGATGTTATCCACCCGATTGTGGTTGTGTGACCCTCAAGTCACCTGCTTGGGACAGTCAACTTTAATGCCAACTGAGAATCTCCTCACACCTCTCTGCCTACTCCTATCTCTCCCCCCTCCCCACTCACTTTTCTCCTCAGAATGCCTGGAACTGACTGCCGGGACCAGCGTTATGCCAGATGAAGGCCGAGGAGAAACTAAGGTGGTAAATTGCCCAAGCCCAGGTAGCACTGACGTTTATTAAACAATAACATTTTCCTCTTGGGGCACCTTTGATTACCAGCAAGGCTCACTGGCCCCTCCTGTTGCAGCGCCCTTGAGGTGTCTTACTGTGTCCAGCCTCATCGAAGTTGTGCCGTTGTTGTGCATAACTTTCTCCATCGCACTGTCTCGGTTGTCTTTTATGGTGTGTGGATGGTTAAGAAGGACCACAGCATGCTCTGAGTCAACCCACCTCCCACCTGCTCCCAAAGGGTCATTTGACCACAAGACCTGAGATAGCATGCTGTTTAAGTTGTTGTCAGGGTTATGAGGCGTAGTGGAAATATAACACCTTCAATCTTTGTAACACTANATAGCATGCTGTTTAAGTTGTTGTCAGGGTTATGAGGCGTAGTGGAAATATAACACCTTCAATCTTTGTAACACTAGAATATATTTGTGAAACATATTCGTGATAATTGCCGTCTCTACAACATACTTCATTCATCCATAGACAAAAGACTACTGGTATATATATACACACCCGTAAGTTAAGTTACCCATAATACACTGTATATAGCAACAAAAGGTAGACAAGTTTACAANTATATATATACACACCCGTAAGTTAAGTTACCCATAATACACTGTATATAGCAACAAAAGGTAGACAAGTTTACAACAGTGTGCCAACTTATGAAAATAATCCCTGCCACAGTGCGGGTTGTTTAAACATAAAACCACTACTTTACTGAAGGCATAGCATCATACAACGGAAGGAGGAGGAAGACTGGTGTATAGCACAAGAGCTGCAACGTGGACTATTGCAAGGGTGAGACCCCCTAGGGGTGGTGATGTTACTGATTGTGGAACTGGGTGGTAATTTGGGGTGACTGATGTTCATATTACTGGATAACAGGTGAAAGTTTCAGAATTTTTTGGTCACCTCTGAAAATGATTTTAGTGCAACTATAAAATTCAGTGTTACATAGTATTTCTAAGCAGTTTGGTGTTGTGCCTGTTTTGTTTGGCTATGTTAGATGAGGCTGTGTTTTTTTATTGTAGGGTGTCCAATTTAAAAATTTTTCTGTTGTATGTAATTTTCTTTCTTGTGTTATCCTTTGTATTGCAGTAGTACTTGTATTTAAAATGCATTATTTATTTATTTATTCTGCAATGTACAATATGACATTGCTATTAAAGATTGTTTGCTGAAGTAGTAAGATTAAACTTTTAAACATGTATGAGTTATTTATTTTTAAAACCAACAAAATTGTGCGGAGTAAATAAAATTCCTTCTTGCACATTCTCACAACACAAATGTGCAAAGTGGGAGAGAGAGCCAAGCACAGCTGTTTTGTAAAAATGAACTTTTCTATCAGACAAAAATGTATTTTGTGTTATGGTAGAGCAGGCATGAGATGCACACTTACAAAAATACTATAAATATTGCGGAATAAATTACTTATTTACAATGTATGTTTATATCATAAACATACGAGAATACATATCTGGTAGCAATAAGTATCTAGCACAGGCAGGAGTGGATATAGACTTTTGGTTTGTGGTAGTGGGGAGGGGAGGGGAGGGGAGGATTTTCCCATTGTGCGGGTGCAAATTTCAACTTTCGATGTTTGACACTGGAGGGGGCGGTGTCTCATAATAATTGAAGGGAAAAAATATTAAATTAATTAAATAAAAAAGTATTTTAAACAATTTTGATATTATTTCATTTTAGTTTTAAAACATTGACACAATAGTTTCATGTCAATGTGCAGTTTGGAGGAAGGGGTGGGGTCATGTCCCCCTGTAACCACCTCCCCCCNCCCCCCTGTCCAATTCTGGATCTGCCCTTGGTATAAGATACTATTTTTAAACTAGTCACAGGTGAATTTATTAAAGACATAGTAATATATTTCCTGCCATGTTTATAATTAGCAAAAAATATTTTTTAACACAGGTCAAAAATACATGAAACTATAATATAGATATTACTGAAGTGTTTGTTGTATTTTGGACGTATAAGTGAAAAAGTGATTGTTTTATGTAGTGCATCATAGCAGTGAGAGTGAGTGACTGACGAGGGTTTGGTTTGCTACCGTGGTCAGACGTCACCATTGGTGTCCCAGAGACAGGCAGGATTTGCTGCTTGGGCAGGTTGGTGATTGAAATGATTGGCAATGTAGTCTTGTCAGTTGGCTGAAGATGCTCAACTATGAAAAGTTTAAAACTGTAAAAAAAATTGGGTTAGACTCAAATATTAAACACGGTGGACATCAGAGTCTTTGAGCTTTATAGCCAGAATGATGGACTATTTACAACAAATGAATCAGTAATTTTAATATAAACCCTACTAAATTTGTATTTAATTTCATTTGAGAATTAATTGATAGTAAGTAATCTGTAACACTAATGTTATTGTAAGTTTTTATATTACTCTCTAACATCAGTTGCTTTGTTAGTTGTTTAGACGTGGGAGTGACAGATGAGTGGCTGGTCAACCGCTGCTGCTTTCATTTCTGGGGCAAACATGCAATTTCTGTATACTGTATCCTTTTTAACACTCTGTCTACACTTGTGTTGTATTGTATGTTGTTATAATTACAAACAGTGGCGAAACAACGTGTGCAAGTTAGGAGGGGACATATCTTTAGATGCACTCCCCTTGGGGAGGCAAGCCCTTTAGGCACCCCTAGTAAGGTATTTTTACTTCTCTTATAAATTTAATTTTGGAATGATGAAATCCTTAATTACATGCTACATATAAGATAGAGAAAAGTCTGTTACCCAGAAGCAAAGATGTACATATGTATCAGAAATATATTATAACACTTCATTAAAAAATTGTATGCAATATATTAATGCATCTTAGTGAAGAAAAATAGTTGGTGTGCCTTTTAGGGAGAGGTAATGAGTACTCTGCTCCCCTAGATGTTACACCGCTGATTACACGATTGTGTACGTCAGGTTTGTTTGCAAAAAGGCTGATTTTGTTACTTTATAGTTTTTGTCTTCTTGTAGATAACATGAAAGCCTGTAATGTGGTTTCGTTATGTTTTACATGTTTTTGTGTCAAACATCCTAGACTATTACAGTGCTGTCTTGAGGTGTATCAGAATAATAAAAAGTAAATAATAAAAGTAAATAAGACGAGATATTGAGCTTCAGCAGTCTGTCCTGCCAGCAATTCCTTTACATCAGTGTGGTGTGTGGGTAGTGCTGGCTGGCTAACTGTGTGCCCATAAATGCTTTCTCTCATGTGTGCAGCAGGAACCAATAAGCATCTTGGAACGAGGGGAAACTGACTACTGACGGGCAAGCTGTTTGATACCCATTCCACACATAACGTCACATCAGCAACAGTGGTTGAAGTGCAAACTATAAAACAACTATGGTAGTTGTACAGAGAAACCTCAAGCTTACCCTACGTTTCACCATCTGCCACTGCTCTGGGGTATCCTCACAGCAGCGGTGTAACCAGAAATTTCTCGAGGGGGAGGTTATACTAACTGAAGGTTACACCAGCATTAGCGGTGTTGTTGCACATGTTGATTAGGAAGATACCAGAAGAAAAATTGCTTCTCAGTATAATAAATGCATCATATTTTAAGGCGGTTACATATTTTCAACATAATTAATGATTTATTAACAATTTTGATACTAATTATAGACAACCCTAGAGGCAGAAGGCAGGCATTAGACCCCCATATCTCCCTGGCCTCGCCTCTGCCTTACAAACACCGCAGTACAGGGATGAGTGTACAGAATAGCGTGCCTCCAGAGATCTAACCTGTTCCTCGTGGGTGGAAACAAACAGGCCTTCTCCTCATTGTCTTGATACTTCAGAAACCACTATGCCTGAGGAGACTTATGCTGGAAAATCAGGTAATTACTTGGAATTACCTGGAAGAGCTAAATACCTGCTTTAGGAGTCAGGGTATATTTATTTTGTAACATTAAGATAAGTTGTTCTACAATAATAAATTTGTTTGATTTATGAGATGTTCTTTCTTACAAGCTGATTTTATTAAATGTGTGTTGAGATGACAGGCATTGCATTGTGAAAGTATGGATCAGACACTGATTGTTCCAAGACTTATGTCACCACTTTTGCTCTCATATTTACTGACAAGGACAGACGTAGTTATATCATCATGTCAGACATGCTTTAATTTGGGAAAGGTAGTTTATCTATCTTCATTGTTTGTTGGTTGTCTATATTCCCCTTTTTGTGGTGTGTAAGTTTCTCTTTCTGAAGCTGGCTGTTTGTGTGCGCAGGTTTTGGTAACAAGTCTGTCCCAGAGCGTGTGCAGTGCCCATGCTGCTACAAGATGCTCTCCTTGCGGAGTTTGGCAGTGCACATCCGCGACATCCACTCCCCATTATCAGAAGTGCGCTGCACCATTTGCGACAAGACGTTCCGTACCCTTAACAGCCTCAAAAAGCATCGCTCCATTTTCCACAGATTTGCAAGCAGGTGGTAGTTGAACTGAATGACCTAAGCGTTGCTTTGGTCTGTGTCAGTTTTTGGTGGACAGGTGTAATTACTACAATTTTAACTCATTTAAAAGTTTAAAAATTTGCACTTTCATCACTAAGTCCCATTAAACTTTAAATGAACTAGTGTTTAGTATGGTGGCCAAGTGAGCTAAAACTCATTAATTGTAACTAGATTATGTAGTGTCAGTCACCAACTGCGAAATAAATTTCTATCTCATGCATCAGGACTGGTTGTTTTAAGCCTATATTGTTATGGATGTGTTTTAACACATAAGTTAAAGTTGTGATAGTCTTTAATAATTTTAAGTGAGGACATTAAAGTGTTATTGTTTTTAATTTAATAAATGAACAAAAAAAAAAGTTTGCTTATGTGTTTTGGAGTGTCCACCCCATTAAACACATTAAATTTCTTCCCGAAACCTTTTTTATTCTTATGTAGCATGGCTTAAACACAGAATCTTGTATAGCTTTTGTAACCATTGTTAAAGAGAACATAGTGAGAAGACAGAGTGATAACAGGTGCATAAAAAGTGACAGAACGTGCAGGTACTTCAAGGCCATTGGACCTCCTCACCAATGAAGAGAAGACTGCTGGAGTTAATAGTTAGTATGACTTTGAACTGATCCTGCTGTACTGCTGAGGCTGTATGCTAGGTTTATCAAGAGAAGGAGACAAACACTGTCTTGATCCCGGGTGAAAAAAGTCTTCATGAATTGGAAACTGTTTTTAAAATGATCAAATGTTGTGTCAAACTAATTTTATTGATTTTAATAAGTTTTTTTTAATGACCACATGCTTTGAACAACAGTATTTATCAAAAAACTTGCTCATATTTCACCATTTGTACCTTTTGTTACGAATTAGCCTTTTTTTTGCTAATTCATACCATGGGCGTGGCTAAATAATGAGTCATGATTAGGTAGAGCACAGCAGTATGAGATGGAGTTTATTGAAGATAAGGAATTTACAATAACTATTTATGTGATTATTGATTGAGGGAGCTTAAATTGAATATCAAGATGCTAATTAATTATATTAAGTGTTATTAACTCACGCCATTACTATTAGAGTCTAATTGGAAAGTCCCCTCTATGTTCATGTTGCCCAAAGCTGATTCTGCGAGGCGGTTAACGACGGCCGGACACACCCATCTTCAGTGGTTTTCTCTCTGGTCGGGTCGACGACAAAAGACCCCGCTCCCGGTGTTACGCTGGCCTATATCGGGCGCGTTGTTTAATATTTTCGGCTCCGTTTACTGATCGGTGGAGGGGATTTCTGCAACTGTCTTTCGCAAGGTATTGTTGCAATCACGCTCATGCCCTGGTTCAATGTTTGAAGGTGTGATCAGGCAGGCCGTTCAGCTAAGGCCTGATCACTTCTTTAACACTTGGCAACTGCCTTCTGATGTTAAGTTTATTCCCTTCCGTGGTAAACCTCATATGTAACTTCCATACTGCAAAAAAAAAGTATAGTTTAAAATGTTTTTGGCTATAAAATTGAAAATAACTCAAGAGAGTGATGAGTCCTTATCCATTGTGTTTTCCCCAAGCCAATGAGGAAACCTGTAAATTGAACTATTAGGTATAAATAACTCATATACTTGTGAGCAAAATAAAAACTCAAAACACAGCCTCATGTTTTAATGCATTTTAAGCAAAAATGTGGCATTACTTATTTGATTACTTTTTATTATCTAAAAGTAGCAATATCATATGCAAAGAAGAAAACTGCTGTTGACGCCACTGGGGCCAACAGCAGTAGGCACTGTTTGCACACTTTTATTTGGCTGGGAAGGGTTTGCACACTTTTATTTGACTCCCAAACCTAATGTGAAATAAAGTTAAAATTCTTGTAAACTTGCATTTTTATTCTAATTGCAGTTGACTCTTTCCCTATAATTTATAACCTCTTCCCGTTACACTGTCAGTATCAGTAGAATATGTAAGATACAGAAAACCTTCTGTCACTTTACAGCTCAGCCCCTTAAATTTAAAAGGGTATTCATTTTCTTTGTACTTTCCAGGGCGATTCTTACAAAGATGCTTTTACTATGTTCATACATCTGGTTTGAATTGATGCATATATTTTTCCGATAAATATTGACTCAAGTACATCCAGTAATATCGACAGTAGTTTATAGCATATTTCTGTATCTTCAATGTCTTATTTATTGTGAAAAGTTTTTATTGGCCACTAAAGAAATTGACCTAATTTTTCTTTGTTTTATAAACAATACAATGAGAACAAATGGCATATATTAATGTTTTCCACACATTCAAAATGTTACTTTATTAATGCTTTGACACTAATCACGTCCACATCATTGTTAAGTTATTCATGTGGCTGTGAAAGGATAATATGTAGAAGTAAAGAGGATGGTTATTCAGTATACAGTTGACGCATTCTGCGTCCCTATATTTTATTCGTCAGAACACACGCTCTGGCGAAGCTCACAGGCGGACGACAGCAATAAGGATTAAGGTTTGGCGGACTTACCGCTAGGTTTGAGGGTGGTTGTTATTGTTTACCGATGTTTCACTTCATCAGTCTCATTATGTAGCAATGGTTATTTAGGGTTTACCGATGTTCGCTTGTTGTTTACCAATGGCAAGTTATGGGGATATAAAAAAAAAAAATGTGTAAATATGTAGTAGAATAAAAGGATATGACCCAGTGTAATTAATTGTAAGGATGTCAGAGGAGTGTGCAATGTAACCAGGGTTTATTTTGTTTGTACTTTTTGTCAATTTTCGAAGTATTGAGACAACCCCCCACCCCTGAGAATTAGGAGTTGGTAGAAGCTCGATCCCCAGGGTTTGCAGGCCTGCGATGTTCCTTAAATTGTAAGAGAGTGTACCCCCCACAAACTGGTTTGTGACGCAGAAGCCATAACTTTCCCTCAGAAGCACTGCCGAGTGCCACGCGACAGAGTACGGAGGGGGACCGCCCCTCTCCACCCCTAACGAGGCCAGAAGCAGAAGACCGCCCCAGCTGTTTTCACTACCTCCCGACAACGCAGGAGCAGTGCCGCGCGAACGCACAGAACCGCGTCTAGCCCAGATGGCAACCATAAGATGAAGAAATGCAAAGCGTACACTGACGCAACGCGCGGGGGGAGTTGAGTTGACGCATTCTGCGTCCCTATATTTTATTCGTCAGAACACACGCTCTGGCGAAGCTTGCAGGCGGACGACCGCAATAAGGATTAAGGGTTTGGCAGACGTGATGGGAGAATGGCGCCAGGACCGTCCGGTGGAACGACCACGTGCGAAGGAAGGTGGATGCAGCTGCATCTCGCAGCTGCCAAGGGATGCTGAGCCCACACCAGCGGCTGAGTCTGTCCCGGGCTAGTTTCAGCAATAAACATTGAAAGCTTTTAGCGGGCGTGCTGGGAGAATAATGACACAATATCCGGAGGCATAAAAACAACACGTGCGCTGAACCAAAAGGGCCACCCAAGAGTTCCCGCATGTGCAGAACAGAACAATAAACTTCCAGGCCAGAATCAAGGGGCGACGCCAGGCCGACTGCGGACCACAGGAGCAGCGGCCACGTGTTTTACGACTCAGGGGGGACGCTGTAAGCACCCCGGCCACGTGCAGGGATGGTACAAGTTGAATATGGCGATGGAGCCTACAAAACCACGAGAGAGCGGAAGGAAGAGGAAGTCGGCCGACGGGAATCTAGGAGGGTGGAGCGAATCCGGGAGAGGACGACAACGGCAGCCGGCCGTCGTCAGACGACGAGTGCTGAGTGAACCCGGGAGGAGGAGCTTCGAGATCAGGCGTCGAGACGCCCACCAAGTGCCGGAGCAGTCCCAAGTCACCAGCCGAGAGAAGACAGCGCCTCCATCCAGATAAGTAGAGTCATCCAGCGAGTGTGAAGAATCTTGCCTCCCCCCCTAGACGCGAAACGCCGCGCCAAACAATACGGAGCCTACGTATAAAAGGGAAGGGGTGTGTTGTCTCGTGTGTACATGTTTAAGTGGCCCTGTTAAGCATTAATAAGACTGATTTATTGGTAACCTGAAAACGAGGTGAATTTATTAGTAAATTGGACCTAGAGACAATAGTGTCGACGTATTCCTACGCCCTAACACTGAGGGCTAGCCTCAATTGCTGGTGCCTTACGCAGAGAGCAGATTCAATACCTACTTATAAACCATAGCATTGGGCAGGTATCACAGTAAGAGGAAAGATTCTCAGTAGGAAAAAAGATAATGGATACTTCAAAGGAAGAAAGAGGAAGGCTTCTCAGTAGGAAGAAAGAAGGATGGTCAATAAGAATAAATAGGTAGGATACTGAGTAGAAAGGAAGATAACAAACACTCAGTAGGAAGAAAGCAAATGGATATTCCGTAAGGAGAATGAGGAAAGTACTCGGTAGGAAGAAAGAGAAAGGGTACTCCATAGGAAGAAAGAGAAAAGTACTTAGTAAGAAGAAATAGTAGGATACTCATTATGAAGAAAAAGGAGGGATACTTAGTAAGAAGAAAGAAGGAAGAAAAGGGAGAGATATTCAGTAGAAATAAAGAAGTGAGATACTTACCTGCAAAAAATAAAGTTACTCAGTAGGAAGAAAGAGGAAGGTTACTTAGTTGAAACAAAGAGGGGAGAATACTCAGTAGGTAGATAGAGAAACAATGCTAATTAGGAAGAAAAATTATTAATATTTAGTAGGAAGAAAAAGTTATGTTACGTGGTAGGAAGACAGAAGTAATAAACAGCAGGAAGAAAGAATAATAATTCTTAGTGGGAAGGAAGACAAAAGGATACAAAACAGCAAGGAAAAGAAATTATCTAACCAGGAAGAAAGGGGAAGGATACACTTTAAGAAGAATATTCAGTAGAAAGAAAGTAGAAGGATGCACAGTAGGAAGAAAGAGGATGTATAATCAGTAGAAAGAGAGAGGAAGAATACTGTCTAGAAGAAAAAGAGAAGGATACTCAGTAAGAAAAAATAAGAAAATGTACTCAATAGAAAAAAGATAAAGGTTGCTGAGAAGTGACTAAGAGGAAGGGCACTCAAAAGGAAGAAAGAGGAATGAGACTCAGCAATATGTAATAGAAAGGATAGGCAGTACATCATAATATTTACTTATGTATCAGTCCAATGGCAATGTTTGTTGTGTACATATTCTGCTATGATATGGAGAACACACATCAAAGACTCCTTGCAGTTCAGGGCAATAGGAAGAATGGAAGCTGGACAGTCTTAAACTGATGTGGCCAGATGGCGTAATCTGCATCGTTCTGTTGTTTCTTGGACATAGCAGCAGTTTTTATCATCCAGAACTGTATCCCAAAGACCAGGGCAAGGACAACAAAGAGTTACATCAGAAAGAGAGGATCGTTATTTGGCCATAAGGGCAAGACAATACCGCCACAGTAATGCATAGCAGCTGGTATCTGACCTCACAGCATCCACTGGAACAGGTGTGTCGAGGCAAACAGTGTACACATGGCTTAGGCAGACACTTTCTGTATGTGTACCCTTGATGTGTGTTCGCAGACCACAATGTCTACAGTGAAGCCATCAACATGTCTACTGGACAGTTGAACAGTGAGCTAATGATCTCTTTATGGATGAGTCCAGATTTGGTCTTCAGAGTGATTCTCGATGGGTTCGCATCTGGAGAACAACAATTTTGGCCCTCAAACATTTTGGAAGAAAATCAGTATGGAGGTGAATCAATAATGGTGTGGGGAGGAATTATACTAACCACTCGAACACGTCTCCATAACGTTATACAGGCAAACCAGCAAGATTTAAATGCTGCGATGTATCATGATGAGATTTTGGCACCCTATGTTCAGTTGTTTTGAGGTGCTGTGGACCCAGACTTCCTACTGATGGATGATAATGCTCGGCCTCATAGAGCACAACTGTTTGATGTTTTCTTAGAAACTGAAGATATTGTGAACATGGAATGGCCTGCTCACTCTCCCAACTTAAATCCAATAGATCATGTGTGGGACGCTCAAGGGAGACAAGTTGCATAATGTTTGAATCCACCAATCACTCTTCAGGGATCACAATCTGATCTGCTCTACAGGAAGAATGGGCATTACTACCACAAACTGTGGTTGATGACTTTATTCGGAGCATGGCATGTCGTTGTCAGGCCTGTATTCCTGCCAGAGGTGATCACACACCATACTGAGCAAATGTAACTGGTTTTATGGATGTGCATGAAAGTAACTAATTTTTTAAAAGTAGAACTTGTGTTGATTTTTCTTTTTAGTTCACCAAGAAAACTTTGTTTATGCTTTGTAATTTAATTTACCATCATCCAATACTATCTTGTGGCAAAATGATCACAAGAAGGACAGATGTCTATTTGTTGCTTTAACTTTGGACACTATTGTAAATGGATAAAATATGTACTCAGTATGAAGGAAAAGGAATGATACCCACTACGAAGAATAATGATGACTATTCAGTACGAAGAAAAATATAGGGTTCTGGTAGGAATAAAGATAAAAGATACCCAGCAAGAAGAAATAGGAAGGATACTCAATAGGAAGAAAGAGGAAGAATTTGCAGCTGGAAGATAGACAAAGTATACAATGCAGGAAGAAAAATGAAAATACTGAGTAGGAAGAAAGAATAAGGATACACATTAGAAAGAAAAAACAATGATACTAAGTAGGAGGAAATAGGAACAATACTCAATGCAAAGAAGAGGATACTTAGCTGAAAGAAAGAGGAAGGACGGATACACAATTTGTGTTTCCATTATTATTTAAACTTTCAAACTTAATTTTTTTTTAATGCAAGAGACTCCAGCATCTAGCTGTCTTCAATGATCAATCTGTTAGTGCAGCCTGAGGATTCTGAGTGTTGTAGATGTACTCAGGGATGTGAACCTGACGAAGCTCCAGGCAACTGTCAGCAGATTGAATTTTGTTTAAGTTAGGCAGACTTGTATGACCCATACTATGGTACAGAGAAAATGTATGTAACTTTCATGGTACAATGTCTCATTTGTTCAATGAAGGACTGGTAGTTTTACACTTACGCATGATGGTAGCCTATTAACAATAAACCAAAGTGGTCTGAACTAACTATAAAATGGTTGAACTCATGATGGCAGTAGTTATCCAAGGCAAGGCAGACCTGGAGAATTCTCATCCTCTGAGAAGGACTAATGTAGTGAGAGGTAAAACTTCTCTGGCACTCACCTGGACCACCAAAAGAGGTGAAGGCAAAAACCCAAAGGGTAGTGCACCCCGTAGTGCACTACGGGTGCATCTGAGTACAAGAGTCTCAGAGCCATGTGGAAGGATACATGAAGGCGCATGAGAGTGCAACACATAACGGATATGGGTGTGGCCAACTGTTGTTTTGGCCTCAGAATGCCCACGTTGATTGGATATATCTCAACATCCTGCCATTGGGGGCTGTTCCTACAATTAATGGCCTAATGGCTGGTGCTTGGGTAATATTAAATATGCATCCTTTCTAGAATCAAGAGGACTGAATCCTTACTTGAAACAGTGAGATGTTGTCAGGTCCATTTCACATTCCTTGGATAGTGGGGCTATTCCAAAAGCTTTACCCATTCTGATTGTACAAAAACTCAAGAATTTTTGCTTAGACCATTTGTAGTACTGCCATTCAAGTCTACTTGTTGGACCCGGAATTGGTAGGAGAATACCAAAACTGGTGGTTGGGGTTCAGATGTATTCTTTTTCAAAGTGAACATGAAAGGAACCCAGACCTAGGGACTCTGAAGCACCACTTGGCATTCATGAAACTGCACCGAGAGGAAGATCACCAAAAGCTGGTGCATAAAGGAAAGGAGAAGAGTAAGTTGAGGGGCAAGACTGGGAACTGCCACAGTAGGCACCACATTCTCTCTGAGTTTAAGTGATAGCGTTTATACAATCTTCTGCCTCTCATTTCCCTCGCCACCATGTGTTTGTTGTAATGGAAGGAGGCAAAATGTGGTCCACCTGGTGACATGTCGCCTTGCCAGGCTCCTGCAACAAAGAAGGAGCAGATATTGACAGTCTCTAACCATGTGGAGTAAANATATTGACAGTCTCTAACCATGTGGAGTGAAACATTATTTGTGTCTCTTGTTTTCTTTAATATTATTAGTGATAAAAAAATAATAATTAAGGTAGAAGGAGAAATGGGCTTGTAAGTAAATCTTAAACATGGGCACAGATACCCCATAGGTTGGTACNAATAATTAAGGTAGAAGGAGAAATGGGCTTGTAAGTAAATCTTAAACATGGGCACAGATACCCCATAGGTTGGTACTTCACATATGCAATCACAACATTTTGCTATTTTGACCATCTTTAACGGGCAACAAATAAGTATTGTTTGTCGAAATAATACGAGGAGACACCAGTGGCAGTACATGCAGCATCCCACGACAAATATGCACCAGTGGTCTGGCCAGGGTGCACTACCCTCAGGGCCTTGGCTGGCGACAGTTCTGCCATCTTGAAACAACAGTGCAGAATTAATATGCAGAGAACCAGTTCATCGGTTCGTGACCAAAGCCAAGCGGTCTCCAGATTTCAGTTCAATCCAACTGTAAGGTAGAATTACCTTGCACCTATGCGACTTGTGCAATAGCTACTTTGATATACACTTTTTTTTNCAATCCAACTGTAAGGTAGAATTACCTTGCACCTATGCGACTTGTGCAATAGCTACTTTGATATACACTTTTTTTAAGTCTTCAGTTATCTTTTTCCCAGTGCATCGTAATACACTCAATGGCTAGTATGTACAATAGTAACAANTTTTTTTAAGTCTTCAGTTATCTTTTTCCCAGTGCATCGTAATACACTCAATGGCTAGTATGTACAATAGTAACAACCGCCTGTTGAACCATCAGAAGCCGCTGGTTCAATCTGTTAAAATTTCACAATTACACACTTGCTCTTGACAATTTATGACGCCTGTGCTTCTGTTTATCTGACTTTAAAATATACAATCAGCTTGCCAACCATTATGAAACTGTATTCGCACACAATTTTGCTGACATGCTACACTTCTCAAAGGGTGATTTACTAATTATTTTAAATTTAAAAATGGTTGTATGTAATCACCACTTGATATATGGTACACCAAACCACTAATACTGATGTATATTTCATGAAGTTACCAAACATAATGAAGTTTATGTTCTTTTTAATGTTTAATCATTTAAGAGTAGGATTATTGCTGAAAAGTTTTTCTGCATGCTACTTGTATAGTCTCCAAGCATTCACTCATGAGCAAGTGATTCGCACTCTGGTAATTTAAAAATAAAATTAATTGTTTTTAGAGCAGTGTTTTCATTTAACCTTGAAACCTTTTTGTAACGTCAATGAAATTCTAAGCAAAATAATCATGCTTTGTAAATAAATCATGAAGATGCAAGATTATAGAATTTGATAATAATCATGTAAGTAAATATAATTGTTATACGAGTTTCAAATATCATATATACATTGAAGGAGGTACTTATTAGAAGTACGTTTTCTGCCACAGTGTTGATTGCAACATTTACAACAGTGCAACTTGCTTGCCATAACTATTCAGTGCAATACTATATTCAGCTAAGTAGAGGTGCAAGTATAATTCTAACTACCTACTGGAAAACAACGCAGTATAACACAATGCTTTCTTATCATCACTGCCAAATTTAGTCAAGTAAAATGTAGCCACACACAACTTGTAAAATTTCTGTCAGAGCATTTTTTGTCTCAAGTAATGAAAATGTCAACTGTTTGATAAAATACAGTACAGTAAACTCTCGATTCTAAGACGTTTCACAGTTCCCAGGAAAAGGGTTGTTATTTCGAAGGGGTTGCTAATGGAAAAACCTTTTCAATTAAATTTGTTTATGGTTCCCCATAAAAGGGTCTTTATTTTGAGGGGTTCACCATTCCAGGGGCCTTAGAAACAAGAGTTGACTGTATACTTTCTTGATTATTTCTTAGATTGCTGCAACCTATTTCCCTGCCATTTCTCCTACATGTGCAGTTTATAAGACAAGATGCAGACTGCAAATATATTTGTGGGACCCTGAAACCTAAAATATGAGTAACCTACTTGTATCACATAAAAGCTTATATATCCTTATGTGATAAATTGCAAAAGTATATGACATAGATTTTTCACACAAATATTACTTTGATTGCAATTTATCACATTAATGCTATGGAGGATCATTGCATTTCGTTACCTTGGTTACCCCAGCCTGCCTGTGACTATATCTGTAGTTAATACTACATTATTTGTCAACAAAGTTGCACTTATGAAGTTTTCAATATTAAATGCTCTGTATGTAATTATTTTGTTATTCAAAGTTATTAGGATATATTTTTTCGTGAGTAGCCATTGTTGTTGCATAATCTAACATTATTTTAATTTTTCCTTTCAGCTTATGGATTTTCTGAATACACGAGGTGTCCGTTCTGTGGTAAGAATTTGCACAGAACCAGCATAAGCGTGCACATTCGAGACAGACACTTCCCTTCACAAGCGATCAAGTGTGAATTATGCCGTAAAGCATTCAGCAACAAGAACAGCCTCAAAGTGCATCGTTCAGTGTTCCACAGGAAGTGAACTGATCGTATAACATTTTCTGGTGGACANACAAGAACAGCCTCAAAGTGCATCGTTCAGTGTTCCACAGGAAGTGAACTGATCGTATAACATTTTCTGGTGGACACGATATTATAAGAATAACAGTGCTACAAGAAGAAGTTTGTGGGTCATGTAAGAAAAATTAACAACAAAGTTTTACTGATTATAATTGTCTCCTTTATTATTTCTTTCTTTTCTCATTAAATAAAAAATTCAAAATTAAAGCTACCGTATTACATTGTGTAATGGTCGAGACGTATTTTATGCTAAAAATTTCCTTGAAAATTTGGCATGCTACTGTAATGTGAGTCATATGTTAAATACTTAACAAAACANGACAAAAAAAATATTAACAGGGGATGTTTGCAGTGTAACTATTGTTAATTATGTTCTCTGTTGGCACTTGGCATACATTCCCTGCAAACAGTGCAGATTTCCCTTAAGTTGTTTGTTCAGTTCCATTAACAGGAAGTGTACTGCCTATGTACAAATCCAGGGGGCTGCGGTGGTGTTAGTGGTCAGACTATTCGCCTTCCACCTTGGTGAACTGTGTTCAATTCCCAGTGGGGCCGCTCCCAGATTGTAACATATGGGAATCGTGTTGGACAATGCCGCTGGTTAGAAGGTTTCCTTGGGGATCTCCTATTTCCCCTGCTCTTGCATTCCGTCCCTGCCCTATGCTCATTCCTTATCGGTTCTCAAGACCTCTATGTTAAGAGCCGTCCAAATCTCTCCACTCCACTCCATTCCATGAACAAACCCAGCATCCATTGCAGTCGCCCCTCCTTCTGTTCGGCTATTGCTCAGTGCAGCATGACCCTTCTTCGACCCTTACATTCCTCGTGACAAGGAAGAAAGCACCTAGTTCTCACCTTCAGCTATCTTCGGATATGCTTGACTGTTGCTTGTCACTATATCGCTTCCTCCCTACATGCCTGACAGAAAGGAAACTGGTTGCCTAGCATTCTCTTCCTCCCCTTTTATGCCTGCTGAGAGGGGAAGTTGTTGCCTTGCAGCCAGTGCAGCATCTTTGCGTCGTCACTTTCCCAACCGACGAGTGAGAGGCCGAAAGCCTCCAAGAAGGGTCAAATTTGTACCTTTTTGAGGGGATGCAAAAACACATCAGTCATCCTCAGCTACCTTTGGCTGCAACTTGCCACAGCTGGAACCATTTTGATCATCCCCTACACGCTTTGTGAAGGGAAGATTGACAGAATATCCCTCTCAGCGAATTTGTTAGTGGAGGGGCATCGAAAGTAGGGTGTATTCCTTTATGTTCTGGCTTGACTGCAATAATGAAAAGACATAAATTTTTAGGCAATAAAAAATTTCTACTCTTTTTTGCATTTAAAAATTATGATGCAACCATTATTTGAAAGTAAACATTATGCAGTAAAATACAATATGAATGATATTTTTTTGATTCAAATAAATTGTTTTACAACGCTATGTTAACTGTTAAGTCTGTAACTCTCTGTGTGATCTTTACTTTTCTTCTGAGTGGTGCAATCTCATTGTTGCAAATATTTTTATTTTAACTGAAGATATTGGAAACTTTTTGACAGTTTCATATGTTTTAAGTAGGTTGGGATGTATTATCTACACTTCAAATTAAGGGTTATGTGAAGCAAAGATCATTTTTTGCTAGCATTAAACTGATGTATTGTAATACTATAGTTAGTTCTGTAGGATTCATGACTTGTGTGCGAAGTTCAAATGTATTTCCATTGTTTTGTTTGAAATGAGTGATATTATTTGTGTAGTAATTCCCAGCAAAAAAATGTTTACCATCTTTTTGTATGCTAGAACATTGCTTCTTCATATTGTGCACATGAAATCTGGTTTGTAACAGTTTTATCGGTTTTATTACCATATGTTTTGCAATTTTGCAAAGTTTAATTTCTCACAATTAATGAATTTGTAAGTTATGACGAGTTTGCTGCAGCCGGTAAGAAGGAAGCATGAGGGAAAAACAAAATCTTTTCTGCATATTGATTTCTTGTTTCTTATTTTTGTGTTTTTGGCTTCTGGTCTGTTCTAGTTATTTAACTGACTTGAACAGAATTCTGTCGTACTGTATAGACTTCTACATGAGTTTTATAATATTTTCATGGTGTAGTTAAGGGTTCTAATTGTGATATTTATATGATGCAGTTTGTAAAGCTAATGGGTAGAGTTATGGTTATTCTTTGTTAAAAATGTTTACAGCTCTTGTGTAATAACTAATGTGACTCCTACTTTCCCTCTCCATCTATCGTGGTTTCTCAATATCACCGCTAGTCCATCAGAGATTTCTTCTTTCCACTCTCTCAGTATCCTTCCCTTTCTCACTGATCTTGTTTTGTTGTACGGTCGACTACCTGGCCTGCATTCAACACTATGTTGGTTTTGTCTTAGCCAACTCTAATCTGACTGGTTTCTTACATAAACCTCTCCAATTTCTCTCCCATTGGAATAAGGTCATAATTATTTAATTTTAAGAAAATAATAAAAATTAAAAGTGTATATGTATTTCTTGTTACAACAGTAAGTGTGCAGAATGTNTATTTAATTTTAAGAAAATAATAAAAATTAAAAGTGTATATGTATTTCTTGTTACAACAGTAAGTGTGCAGAATGTGTCTCGAAATACACTCAACAGTATATTATTATGTAATTACATGGAAAAACTGAATGTGTTACCAGTATTAAATAGAACGAAACTATTTTTAACAAATTTTTATTTCTAACTCTGTTTTATTTTCCATTGCAGTGGTNACCAGTATTAAATAGAACGAAACTATTTTTAACAAATTTTTATTTCTAACTCTGTTTTATTTTCCATTGCAGTGGTACAGCTTCTTCTTGTGTCTGCTGTTTTTATTATATAATATTTATCATTTACTACACACACGCTGATTTTCTATTAATAGTTTCCTCAGCCTTTTGTGATAAATTGTTGCCAGCTTTAATACTGATTATGAACCAAACTAAAATGATCAAAGCTTGTGGAATGAACTTCAGTATGCACAGTTCGAAGTGTATGTAATAAACAATGCGATCCTAGCTGAGAGCATAACTTTTAATTAATTTCAGGTAACTAAATTGATGAAATTATACTTTATTATTGTTATAATTTCATGCAGAGTTGCAGATGTGCAACAGAATCAAAATTTTTGTAAATAAAATTTTTACAAACTTAATTTTAAGCTTTTGCAACCTTCTGGAACTTAATACGTTTTTTAATAGTGTGTACTATTTATATTGGTTTGTGACATGCGCTCTTTCTAAACATAGCATGAAATTAAAATTTTCATGAAACTATCATACATCACCATAAAAAAATATTAATTAATAAATATATTAAAATACATGCAAATCACAGTACACTGAGAATGCCCCAACGATCGGTCTATGTAAGCAGGGCATTGTGCCAGGATTGAGACAGACTGTTTCATCTGATCAACCAGTTTGGTTGGCTGTCCTCTGGCCACAGTAACCCTGGGTCCTTGTAGAAGCAGCCACAAGGGAGATGTGAAGACAGGTATACATACAGTATCCATGTTTAGAAGGGACAGAGTGCGCTTGCAAGACAAGCTGGTTATTTTTGCTATAAAAAGATAACATTTGGAATTACCACAGTGGTATTTCTTTTAATAATACAGTAAGTTTTTTCTGAATATCCCATCTTACCTGTTGTTGTCCACCTATCTTTTATAACCAAAAACTTTCTTACTGAGCAACTTTTCAGTATGTAAGTTTGTTAAATTACGCACCTCGTGTTAGAAAACTGTGAAGAGTTTCAAACTTCTCCCATTTTCATTGGCATCCAGGAATACAAATTTTTCGGGATAAAAATTTTGGTGGGTTTACTGTTGATTTATAAGTTATGATGTGATGTGTGTTATGATACATAAAAAACCAAGTGCAAAATTTTAGTGCTTGAATTTTTTTAGTTGCTTATAATTTTTTTTTGTGGTGTAATGTGTCTCTTCTGATGCTATACAACAGACAAATAATGTGTGCCTAATGTTTGATTTTGAAATTGTGGCAACAGTGCATGCCGAAGCAAGGACAGCGCTATCTGCAGTAACTCTGTATTGAAAAGAAATGACGAATGGTCATTCAACTCCACACTGCAATCTAAGAGTGAGACACTCTAAAGTAAATTTTTTAAATCTGTTTACTACTCACATAATTTTGTAAGGACAGTCACTTTTCCCTAAAATGCCACACAACTGGGCTCTGTTTCCAAACAAATAAAGCTATAAATACTCCTAATATTTGTTATGTAAGAATACGCTAAGTTACCTTTTTTACTAAATACCCTTGTGTCTATTTATTTAACAGCGATCCCCCCTTCTGGATGAAGTGAAAATGCTATTGAAATGAATAAAACAAGAATATCAGAGTCTAGTTTTAATGGGACTAGTATGAGTGTTGGTGAAGAAACGGAGGTAGTCCCCTCCACCAGTAGATACACCGATACTGAAAAAGTAAAAGGGGTATCCACATCTGATCAAGAATTTGTGAACAGCTTAAAGATATCTGAGAACATTCAGACTTGTTCTCAGGCAGTAGACTCAGACTCTGCATCAGAACCTGGATTGCTTCCGGTTACACCAAACCAACNGGACTCTGCATCAGAACCTGGATTGCTTCCGGTTACACCAAACCAACCATCTATTGTACCACCTTCTGTTACAACAAAGAGGAATCATAATTCTGTACAAAGGTGGTTCAATGACTACCCTTGGCTTCATTATGATGAAAGGCTTAAGGCAGTTTTGTGCTTTCATTGCATGACAGCTTCGAAGAAAGGTTTAGTACCTGCCTGCATAAAAATGGAACCTGCATTCGTTAGTGATGTATTTAATAACTGGAAGAAGGCAGGTAAAATCAAATTCGAGGACCACGAACGTTCCCACTACCACAGGGTCGCTATCAGTGCTTTAGTAAACAGTACAAAGCAATCTGTTACAGCATAACTTTCTGTATCACTTGACAAAACAAAAGGGAGAGGCTAGAATTTCTTGAAACAAAATTTTCTCGATTTTACAGAAACTTGCAAGGCAAGTGCTTGCAGTGAGAGGAAAAAAGCTGATAATGGCAACCTTATGCAGATTTTGCACTGTAGTGCTGAAGATGGTCCCGAGTTGCAAAGACGGCTGAAAAACAGGATAAAATTTCTGTATGGTGACATCCAAAATGAGATGCTCGAAATAATGGCTCATGCTATTCTGAGACTCATTGGAGACTGAGTGAGAGATGCTGGAATTGTCAGTGTAATAATTGATGAAAGCGCTGACATAAGCAATGTCCAGCAAGTTTCTGTTAACCTCGGCATCTTAAAGAAAGATGATCTTGTGCCAGAAGAGTTGTTAATAGGGTTATATGTACAAAGGATACAACTTGTAAAACTCTGGCAGAGATCATTCTGGACGCATTGAATTGCTGTGAGGTCAGTGTTATGATGGCTGCTCAAACACGAAGGGCGAATTCAAGGGAGTGCAAACCAGAATACGAGACATCCAACCCCTAGCTTTGTGTGTTCACTGTGCTGCCCACTCCCTTCAGTTGGTTTTAAAAGATGTAATAAAATGCATTCCGGCAGCAAGAGAAGCCATGCAGAGGACGAATGATGTTGGTGTATTCATCAATGCAACACCTAAGAGAAAAGCTATTTTAGAAGACTTTTGGGTAACAAAAGAAGAAACCGACATGGGGCCGACAATGCTGTGTCCTACAAGATGGACTGTGCTTGTAAGAGCAATAAATGGGCTTTTAAATAGTTATGAATATGTGTTGGAACTCCTGCAAGAACTTTCAGAATCTTGAAAAGTTGTTGAGATCAATGATGACGAACATAAGATAAATATTTCAGCCAAGGCAATAGGCCAGCATGATCAGTTAGAAAGTTTTGCAGAGTTCAACGTGTTCAGTAGCTGGAGCTAAATGTGCTGTCTCTATGACACTCCAAACCTTGGAGAAAATGAGAACTAATAGTACTTTTTCGACACTTTGGAACGAAATGGAATGCTTTGGCCTCTTATGACCTGCTACCTCCAGTAGTACCACGCTTTCGCTGCCCATAACGCAGGTACGAGTACGATAGCACTCGTGTATCTATACCTCACACTTTCACAACACCTCAAGAGCTTCTGAAGAAAGACTTTTTTGATATTCTGGATTCAATTATGAGTGAAATACGAGAGAGATTTGATCAGGATGGGTTGAAGCTGTTCTCTCTACTTGAAAAAGCCCTTCTCACAAATCCACATGACTGGGATGCAGGTGAGAACTTAGAAGAGTTGGCAGAAAAGTATGGTATAAATGCAGAGAAGCTGTGGTTGCAATGGCTACAGTATTTAGAAAATTGCGAAAAGAGATCCATGGTTCTCTTTTCTGCAGTGTTGAAAATCTGTTGATGCTGCTTCTTGTGGTCCCTGCGTCATCTTCATAAGCTGAGCGTAGTTTTCCTGCAATGCGGCGTTTAAGAAGCTACCTCAGAGCAACAATGAACCAAGTTAGGCTGAACTATGTTTCTGTTCTGCATATATCCAAGGAAAGGGTGGACGATCTTTGTGTTTCTAATCTCACGAAACAGTTCATAAATAATGAGTATCGCTTTCAAATTTTCCGGACTGTTGAATAGCAGGAGTGAATATATTGTATGTTGTCAAAAGTTCCTACAAAGTTCTAGAAAAATTGTGTGGATTGTCTAGGATTTAAGTTTTTTTCGTTGTCAATAATGTTTATTTAAGATTATGCAACAACAGAATACAGAATTAATTATTTTAATTTTAAGTATAATAAAATTTTATTCACAAAATTGTGAAATCCGAAGTGTTTGTTGATGTTCTGTTCATTGTGATTAAGTTCAGAAGTGAATCATGATTTGAGAATCCACTTAAGAGGTTAGGAGTTCACTGTTTAGTTAGAAAAATATGTCATTGGTTTATTTTTCAAATTAATTTGTATTATTTGCAGTGTAAATATTCTTTGTAAAAATGTTTAATTGGTTGTATCCATCTATTATATTTTTTTGATAAAATGTTGAAGCATGCATCATTAATTAAATTTAAACGTGTAGCTTTGTGGACATTTGGAATTACAAAACTTCATAATAGTACAAATAATACATTAACCTACTGTCTGCATAACAACTTAATTACTGGTGATTTTCCTACAAAATTTGATTGGCATGGCTGTGTACAAAACTGTCATAATGATTATTTATCTAAATATGAATTGAATGTACATTAAAAAAAAAATAAACGTAAACATGCGTACTTAATTTATGTATGAATAGTTTATTTTGAGTAGACTAAAGAATATTTCATTACGATTTTTTTTCCTGTAATATGGCAATGTTACAGACTGAATAATTTTCTGATATTATTTGTAATTCTTGTTTTTGTGAACGAATTGTGAGTGTTGGAACCAAATAGTTATATATATAATAGCCCCGCAGTCGACGAGACACTTAATTCTACCTACATCCTACATTAACCTCCTCCCCCCGCACCGAAGTTGATGCAGGTCGACGCCCATGCTGCTGTCCCTCCTGATGAGTTGGTCAGGTGCAGCAATTGGCAAGTGCACAGCATGACAGCAGAGACTGGAAGTGAACATATACACAAGAACAGTCGTAGCGCCCACTGGTAAGAAGGCTGCTAATCCAGCTGAGGACGCAAGCCAGGGTCCCTTCGCAGCTGTCCCTGGGGGAGGACTACACGTGTCTGGACTTGACATCAAACTATCCAGGAACTGCTCTTATACAGTATCCCTATCTAGATTTCATAACCACCCTGAAGAAACTGGCCTGGGAAGACTTGCTGATCGTAATAGACAGCCTAAGGGAGACCCTCTCCAACAGTGTGGATCACTATGGACAACCCCCAACCAATCCCGATAACCCAAGAGGACTCATAGAGGGCTGGGTAGGAAAAGTTTAATGTTGTTCAATTATTTAATTAATTTAACTTTTTGTGACAGTTGTGTTTTACATTTAGAATAATTATTATGCCTTGAAACTTATATTTAGCATTAAAAAAAACTACAGTCAACCCTGGTTTCTATAACCTTTCACACTTTTGGAAAAAGGGTAGTTATTTTAACGAAGCTATTATTGCAATTGGGACTGATTTTGACTCACCTCCTCCAATCTTTATACTCAAAAAACCCATTAAAATTGTATTTAAGCTATTTTTGAATGACTCTGGCAGTAAAATTATATCTTATACAGTATATCACCAATTTTTACAAGGTCCTGCAGTTCCCCAAAATTTATAAAATCGCTACCTTTGTAAAATCGAAACTGACCCACTTCAACTCCTAAAAATTTAAAAAAAAAAATAGCATTTGGTGTGTTTTTCTAGTGAAGTCTGAGCTCAATTGTCTCTGGCATGAAATCAGCATGATTTGTAAGTGAAATATTTATTCCATTCAATAGGCAGACGTCTTCTAAACTAAACGGTACCCCAGAAGCACCTACTTTACCTCCCCTTGTCACCACACATGTTGATAAATATTGAGTTGCGAGTGGGTTTTACAGAGTGCAAAAAAAAACATTTTGGTGGCTTCTTGCAGTAAAATCTGAGTGTGTATTTTAATAGAAACAAGTTTTCTTACCAAACTGATGTCATGGAAGGGCATATGCAACATCACTCTGTCGCAAAGTGATGTGCAAGCTCCAGGCCTGAGCATGACGTGGTAATCGCCTATCTTAATTGGAAAATGTGAGGATTCTGTTTGAATTGTCAATAGTTGTAGGTTCTAAGCAAATGCATGTTAACTGTATTTCTTCACTGCAATCTAAAATGTCATGTTTTTTAAATGAGCTATCATTAATCACTTCAAAAAGCTGACATCTATCAAACAAGACATCCACAGATATTTTATGCCCATTGCTGTTATGTAATTGTGCAACTGGCTTCGAGGGATGAGCTTAACTAGTCTTCTAGTGGTACATTGGCACGACAGGTGTGACCTGGTTTCCACCCTGTTACATGGTAGGCAAAGAAGGGGACATTTGCCAAGCAACAAACTTGCACCCTCCCTCTCATGTCTCACTGGGTGGGGGTGAAAGGAGCCCGTGGGGAGGTGGTTGCTGTGTCCCCGAGCTGCTTCAGCATGCCCCTTCCCCTAAGTTCACTCAGATTTTACTATGGAAACTGTTGCTGTATACTATCACCGCCACTTTATCAATATTTAAATTTTTTTAATATTGTGGCATATAAATTAAGAAAAGTGACTTTAAAACATGTATATTTTAACTCTAGTGAAAATACTTTTAATCAGTTTTGATTGTGATGATAATGACGGTTGCATGGGAAGAAAATTCAGTGACCTTGGGGTAGGGAATAGACAATCAAATGTATGCTTTGATGGTGTATATTTTAGATTTAACCCACTTAATAGTAGTACAGTGCTCACAAAGAGAATTGCAATGCATAATGACCAACATTAATGCAGTAAACTTATTTTCTGCCTATTTCCTTCAATTTTCAACCTTTTTGACTAAAAAATTTCACAGTTCACAATAAAAAAGGGTTATTTAAGATTTTATTTGACAAGTAGAGGCTGATGTAGTCCTGGTATCTTATTGCTCAAGAAAACTTCTTAACTCTATGACTTGAAGAAGTGTCATTAAGGTAATTTGTTGTTTCTTTTGAGTCAACCAACAGTTGTCTCTTTTTTGACACTACTACATTCTTTATTTTGTTAAAGAAATTGTTTTTAAATGAATGTAAAACTGAAACAGTGACAATAAATAAACTTTACATTAATGAAATAGTTATTTTGTGTTTTGCTAGAATGTCATGTGTTACCTGTACTGCAAACAGGGGTGGGTTACGAGACTTGAGTGGAGTTCTCAATTGTCGGTTACTTCTCATGCTTTGTAATTGCTGTCATCGTCCTCCAGTTATAGAGTATCAAGCCATTTTAAATACATCCAGATTGTGACTGATGGTGGTGAGGCGGTCCGATAGCATTTGTGTGATGATTCTGTTTGCAGACCTTGTCATGGAACTGCCCTTACTGTCGGCGTGCCCGTACTGCCAGAAGCTGCTGCTGCGCAAGAACATCAAAAGACATATCCTGGACCGGCACATGCCCCCGCAGGTGATCCACTGTGCTTTCTGCAACAAGGTCTTCAGGAAGAATAACAGCTTGCAAAGTCACGTGTCCCGCTGCCACAGGCTGACGTCGTGATGCAGCATCTTCACAGCCAGGCACTTGCACTCGTTCCCGTTTCGTCTTGACTGTTCGCAAAGAAAAGACGTGTTATCACTGTGTTTTCATTCTTCTGTATCTGTCGGTAAAATAAGTTTATTAATCCGTAAGNGCAAAGAAAAGACGTGTTATCACTGTGTTTTCATTCTTCTGTATCTGTCGGTAAAATAAGTTTATTAATCCGTAAGTCACATTCACGCATAATGTATTTTCAACAGTTGAAGTAATTTATTTTATTCTATGAGGAAAAAACGCATGTGACTGACATACAGATGTGTACTTCAAAATGTTTATTGTGATATGATTAAAAAATTATTGTGTTTGTATCAAAATTGACATTTTTTTTAACTTAAGTACCTGATTTTTCAGTTTGGAAAAATTGAAAAATATAGCTTTTGGGTACACACCTACCTGTTAATTATCCCCGTGTCCCTTAACAGCTTAGAAAACTAGATGTCAGCCAGTATCAAAAACAAATAGATACTAAACCACCAAGTTTCAGGCGTTACTTCACTGGATTACATGAAGACCCGTATTTGTTGTNCAAAAACAAATAGATACTAAACCACCAAGTTTCAGGCGTTACTTCACTGGATTACATGAAGACCCGTATTTGTTGTGCAGTGATAACAAAAAGCAGCGAGGCATATAAACAAAACTTTTCCCAGCAGCTTGTCCAAAATGACTACACTTATAGCAAGTAATTAAATGTGTATGAAGTCTAGATGTTATTCATTGATGGATGTCGAAGTAGTAGGGTCTGTTAAAAGTTATTCACGCACGTGCCAAACTGAGAGAAATCTATTTCATCAGTTGACATTACATAAAAGTTTCTGATTGTCTTTTGAATTGTTTTTTAAGATGTACTACTACAACACTAGAGGTAGCTTTACGATACGTGAAGCTCCTGTTAGTGTGGCCATTTTTGCCTGCTAGAATTCAGCAGCTTTTCTCACTTGTTTGTTGCCATAACCTGTAGCAAACCATAAGGATATCAGAGGAGACAACATCTCACTCTCGCCAAAGTGAAAACATTTGGTGAATAGCAAAGCCTTTCTTGGGAATCAAACGTGAAAACTCCGCACCTCAAGTGAACATCTCGTGGGTTTGACTACGACTTTCGGTGACACCGTAGTTGCAGTTGCACCTCTGTGAAGGTGCGATGGATCAGTTACTACAGAAATGTAAGGGAGATTGGCACGGTTCTTATGAAATTGTCTCAAAATAACTTCCTATCTTGCCCTGTGTCTTGTACTCTGCACTTCGTATAAATAATCATACACTCTGGATAATATTGATGGTTTTTTTTCCTAACTTAAACACTACTTATGCTGTTCTTATACTGCAGATAAACAGTTGGATATTCTTGTGCTCTTTTTACATGGTTTCCTAGTGGAATGACACTTCACGGTTTTTGCTAGTCTGTTTGCAGTATCTTTACAATTTTTTAATCAATCCTTTTAAAAATCACTCCATGTATGACGTGTTTGGTTCTTTCCTGAATATATTAAGTATCGCAAGCATTTTATACTTACTTCTGTTAACATGAAAATATTTTATTTTTGTTTAAATTGAACTGTTACTTACGTTTTATTTATAAATTGTATTTAATTTATAATTGATATGTATAAAAACAGAGAAAAAATTTGTGTGTTAGTAATACCTAGTAATAAATAGGACTCATGTAAATATAATATTAAACTGAGCGTGCACAAATGTGTAATTTTCGAGACTTTTGTTTGCATGAGGCTGGAAAATAGCCTGAAAGTAGTGTGTTAGCAGGGCTTCACAAAAGTTGGAAGTAACCACGAATGGACTTTAAGTTGTTTTTAGTGTATAGGTGACTACACTAGTAGCATCAGTTACTTGTTTGTCATTGGACTGATTTGTGTGGTTGTCATGACCGTGCACTAATACTGTCTCTTGTACTTCTCCCCGCCAGGTTACTTCGTGCAGAAGGAAGGAGTGTACCGCCAGTGCCCGCTGTGCGACAAGACGCTGCACCACAAGAACATCAGCCGGCACATCCACGACATCCACCTGCCACCAGTCGCCGTGCAGTGTGACTTCTGCCACAAGACGTTCAGGACCAAGAACACCCTCCAGACTCACATTTACCACTTCCACAAGGAGCTGAGGCATCAGTAACGAATGTCGCTTGTGTGCGGACCGCACACTCTGAATGCACTGCAGGAGCAAATTTATTCTTTCCTCACTGCCTCACGAACGGTTGACATGCATAAGTATGGCCACGGAGTAGCGTGCTAAGAACCACCGATTAGAGAAGTTTTTATAAAACAGAGTGAGGTTCACAATATTTTCATTTCATGTGTTGGTTTCATTGTGCTAGATGAAAATATGCCGCAATATACGAGGGCTGATTCAGAAGTCATGGCAACTATTGTCTATCTCCCGAAAATGACCCAACATAGGAAATGTACTATGTACAGTTGAAAGTATAGGACAAGTACGTTTTAAAGGTGACACCAGATAGGGTATGGATGCAGGAATGTCCTGCGAGGAACAAAGACAAACATGGCTGCTTGAAATCACAATTTAATTGATGTATTCTATTACAAACTGTATACGCTCATTTGAACGGATACATATTGTACGTGTACGAGCTGTTTAAAATCCTTCAAAGTAGTCTCCGAGGTTGTCCACGGTTCGTTGCAACCGATGAGGCAGACATCATCACAGCATTTCGGTGAGACGTGGTGCACATTGACGGATCTCATGCAGCCAATGGTATTTCCCGTCTGCCTCATCGCTGGCAACGAACCGTGGACAACCTCGGAGACCANAGACGTGGTGCACATTGACGGATCTCATGCAGCCAATGGTATTTCCCGTCTGCCTCATCGCTGGCAACGAACTGTGTACAACCTCGGAGACTACTTTGAAGGATGTTAAATAGCTTGTACATGTAAGATACGTACCCGTTCAAATGAGTGTATACTGAATGTACAAGAATACATAAATTAAATTGTGATTTCAAGCAGCCAAGTTTGTCTTTGTTCCTTGCCAGACATTCCAGCATCCATACCCCATGTGGTGTCCCCTTTCAAAAATACTTTTCGTACACTGTCACCTGTACATAGTACATTTTGTGTGTTGGACTATTTTTGGGAGATAAGCAATAGTTGCCATGACTTCTGAATCGACCCTCCCACATGAAAGAAGCATCGCAGCTAGCTTCAGCCACGCTGCATGTTGAATAAAGGTGTTAGTTCCTTGTGCGACCTTTCATTATCACGTCACTAGCCAGCTCTGCCCATGCCTGTGTTGACATGTTATTTTTTGTGACCATCTCAAAATATGTACTTAGTTTGAAACAATTGAAATGAAACAGTATTATTAGAGAGAATTCCAACATCTGTATTTTATAATAAGTGTATACTTTACAAGCTCAAATGAAGATGTATTACGTTTGTTTGATCTTATTGATTACAATACATTTACCTCTAAATTGATTCACTGTGAAATTAACTGCGTACCACTGTTAAATGTTGAGCTACATGCTGCTTTCTATGTGCTTATTTGTACCCATGGCAAAGTCAGTCTTATTTTTCAAATAGTTACACCTGATACGATGTTAGGATAAATACTTTAATGTTAAATGTTTTGTATTAAATTTTTTATTTGAAATAAAGCTTTATAAGAGAAAAAAAAATATCACTAAGCTTTTTTAAACAAAAGTGAAATGAGCTGAAATATACCACGTTAATTGTATATGACTGANAAAAAAAATATCACTAAGCTTTTTTAAACAAAAGTGAAATGAGCTGAAATATACCACGTTAATTGTATATGACTGAGCATTTAATGAAGGGTTATATGAGAAGTAAAATCATATTTTGTAAATACTAAAGCATTTTATTTCTTTTACATCCTTCCCTCTCCCCTCATTTACTATGTCAATGTTTCAATTCACGTGTATGCTTGAGGCCTACCAGACACTACACTTTTACTGTGGAAAGCTACTAGCAAAGTAGGTGCAGTACCACTGTGTGTTATTGGACACACACACACAGATCTCTTCCTGACATAAACTACTGTACCTCTCAGGGTGAATTTCAACCCTTTTTATCTGTGAAACATACCAAAGTTGCAACTGACTGCTGGTGGTAAATTACAAAGTTGTTAATACTGGTGCAGTGCAACATTCTTCAGCTGCAGTATGTCAGGAGATTGTCTCGCCGTGCAAGATGGAAAGTATCCAAATGAAATATGATTGTACAGTGCCTTCTTCACAGCACAGGAATGGCTGTGTTTTCTTTGCAAGTAACACTGCCGAGACATCAACCCCACAGTCTATGACAGGGACCAGACCTCCTAGCCAGTAGTTGAATTAGTAACGTGCAGGCCCTCCTGCACCATAATTACCAAGTGTCAGGCCCTCCTAGTGGTAGATATTTTTCTATTTATATTTTCTTTTCTGAATATTTGTTAGTAGATTGCTAACCAGACTCTATATGTATTTAATTATTTTGTTCACGGTACAATGTTTCATCAAGGACTCAGTATACCATAAATAACAGTGTAATTAAGCTGTGCATGACAAAAAAAATTTTTGTTTTAAAATTATTTACGTATGGAAACTTAGATATTTTAATGGTGTGGCTGAGATTTGTGATATAGTACAACTAAATTATAGCAGTAATTTCATTATGCCATTAAAACTGTAATTCAAAATTTGGTGGAATTCGAAGCTTCCTTCATATTAATTTCATCATCCTCAATCAGCTGGAAAACTGGTGATCTTTGGTATTGCTGTATTTGTTTGCATGCCCTCTCTGGGAAAAGGCTTGGTTCTGGGCAGAGCCATAGACATCAGCTTCTTGTTTCTAGAAGAGGGCAAGTTTGCATCTTTCTATGACAGTACCCAGAGGTAAATCTTCTCTCTCTATCTCTCTATATCTCTATCTCTCTCTTTATCTATCTCTCTATCTATCTCTCTATATATCTCTATCTATCTCTCTCTCTTTTTTTTTATACTGTGTGTGGTATGCTTGTTAAATATNATGACAGTACCCAGAGGTAAATCTTCTCTCTCTATCTCTCTATATCTCTATCTCTCTCTTTATCTATCTCTCTATATATCTCTATCTATCTCTCTCTCTTTTTTTTTATACTGTGTGTGGTATGCTTGTTAAATATNTCTATCTCTCTATATATCTCTATCTATCTCTCTCTCTTTTTTTTTATACTGTGTGTGGTATGCTTGTTAAATATTTAAATAAAATAATTTCTCTGGGAATATTGCAGTTTTTGGTTATGTAAAGACCTACAAACTAGGTATATTTTGAAAGGAATGAGGTAAGTAGTCTACAGTACGTTATAAATACTTATTACGTACTCAAGTAGTGACCAAACACTGTTTATCAACCCAGGGGGGTGACACGAGTGCTGGCTGAAAAGTGGAGGGGGTGCCCACGCAGCTCGTTAATTACTGTCATGTATCGCTCTCACACTTGTTTCTGTTTCTCCACAGAGATGGGTGCAGACGGCAAGGGGGCGCAAGTGCGAGGAGCAGTGCCATACTGCGAGTGCGAGCTGTGCGGCAAGACAATGAGAAGAACAAGCCTGCGGACGCACATGCAGGACAAGCACCAGCCGAGCGCGGACATCCAGTGCTGCTTCTGCGACAAGGTGTTCCGCACCTGCAACAGCCTGCACAAGCACCAGTCCGTCTACCACCGCCAGCAGCGCCTCAAGCAGCGAGCCCGGAGCTTCTTCCTCACCTTGCCCTCGCCCCACACACCGTAGCTGCTGCTCCGGCCCTCACGCGCAGAGGCCGTGCGNCTTCTTCCTCACCTTGCCCTCGCCCCACACACCGTAGCTGCTGCTCCGGCCCTCACGCGCAGAGGCCGTGCGCAGTGCACACCAGCGTCGCCATCACCAACTCCTGAACCCCAACAGCGAAACACTACTTTGCCAGTAGATCTGTCAGGACCATATGTCTTGAACTCTTGGTTAGCGTACGTACACAGTGGTGAACGACTCTCGGAGTAGTGCAGCAAGAATGATGTTGAACCACCCGCCCTTACTCTGGAATGGCAGTAGTGTGTATGGAGTGCACGTACAGTATATTCACGGTTAACTGAACACTTTTGAAAGCCCTGCGTACGATCTACGTTTCTTCTGATTCTCTATCCTTCTGCAATATGTAATATTGACATTTCCCTGAGCCTGATCACTATATTCATCCGTTACATAAGTGAAACTGTGGAATTGTTAGGTATGATAATGTCTTACTATGGTCTATTCGCGGTTTCTTCACACTTTTTTAATCAAACTTTGGTTGTGTCTCAAATTTTCCATATATCACAAACGTTTTATAATTGTGTTAACTTAAAAGTACCTTATTTTTGGTTAAATTGAACTTTTCCTTTGATTTATATATTAAATTACAATACTTCATTTATAATTAATATGAATGAAACCAAAGAAAAAATAGGTGTGTTGGTAATGCCTAGTAAGAAATAATTCTTATGCAAAATATCATTAAAGTGAGTGCACACAAATGCAGTGAATGCAGTGCACTGCCCCTTTGGTGTAATTTTCTAGGCTTAGCTAAGCTTTCTTAGCATGGGACAGAGGAATATCCTGAAAGTAGAACTATAGCAGGTCTTCAGAAAAGTTGGAAGTAACCATGAATGAACTATAATATGTAAAGTCATATTCTAATACGTATTAAGTAAGAAACACTAACTTCATTATGTGTAAATATAAACATTACATTTACAATACCACATCAAGTATGAGAACTATTTTTATTAATTTGCTACCAACTTAACTAGGAGCCTCCATGCCCATGTGTACTGTAGCTTGTATGCAGATATGAGCTGTGATTTTTTTCATTGGTTTGTTTCAAGTGCTCACTTTACCGTGAACAACCTTTACATGAACATACAGCAAAGTATNGCAGTGCACACCAGCGTCGCCATCACCAACTCCTGAACCCCAACAGCGAAACACTACTTTGCCAGTAGATCTGTCGGGACCATATGTCTTGAACTCTTGGTTAGCGTACGTACACAGTGGTGAACGGCTCTCGGAGGAGTGCAGCAAGAATGATGTTGAACCACCCGCCCTTACTCTGGAATGGCAGTAGTGTGTATGGAGTGCACGTACAGTATATTCACGGTTAACTGAACACTTTTGAAAGCCCTGCGTACGATCTACGTTTCTTCTGATTCTCTATCCTTCTGCCATGTGTAATATTGACATTTCCGTGAGCCTGATCACTATATTCATCCGTTACATAAGTGAAACTGTGGAATTGTTAGGTATGATAATGTCTTACTATGGTCCATTCGCGGTTTCTTCACACTTTTTTAATCAAACTTTAAAAATCACCCCATCGTGACGTGTTTGGTTGTGTCTCAAATTTTCCATATATCACAAACGTTTTATAATTGTGTTAACTTAAAAGTACCTTATTTTTGGTTAAATTTAACTTTTCCTTTGATTTATATATTAAATTACAATACGTCATTTATNTAACTTTTCCTTTGATTTATATATTAAATTACAATACGTCATTTATAATTAATATGAATGAAACCAAAGAAGAAATAGGTGTGTTGGTAATGCCTAGTAAGAAATAATTCTTATGCAAAATATCATTAAAGTGAGTTCACACAAATGCAGTGAATGCAGTGCACTGCCCCTTTGATGTAATTTTCTAGGCTTAGCTAAGCTTTCTTAGCATGGGACAGAGGAATATCCTGAAAGTAGAACTTTAGCAGGTTTTCATAAAAGTTGGAAGTAGCCATGAATGAACTATAATATGTAAAGTCATATTCTAATACGTATTAAGTAAGAAACACTAACTTCATTATGTATAAATATAAACATTACATTTACAATACCACATCAAGTATGAGAACTATTTTTATTAATTTGCTACCAACTTAACTAGGAGCCTCCATGCCCATGTGTACTGTAGCTTGTATGCAGATATGAGCAGTGATTTTTTTCATTGGTTTGTTTCAAGTGCTCACTTTACCGTGAACAACCTTTACATGAACATACAGCAAAGTATNGTGATTTTTTTCATTGGTTTGTTTCAAGTGCTCACTTTACCGTGAACAACCTTTACATGAACATACAGCAAAGTATAACAGTTTCTATTATTCCTACATATTGCCCTATGATAAATTGTAGTGAGATAAAGGCTATGTAACATAACGTTGCCACCTACCCTATATCAGGGGAGGTACCCAACCACCCCTCTTAAAGGTGCAGCAGCCGTGCCACTTCTCCTGGCTTATGGATTGTCCGCCCCTGTACGTACATGATTTTAAAATTTATTAAATAAATAATGTCTCCTATGACAGGGGTTATGTGGAAAGGNTCCGCCCCTGTACGTACATGATTTTAAAATTTATTAAATAAATAATGTCTCCTATGACAGGGGTTATGTGGAAAGGGTATGGAAAGGAAATTAACTAATAAAACATAAACCCTTTACTGTCATCACGTAATTAGTACTAGGCAAATTTAGGGCATTGATTAGTATCTGGGAACCAGAAAAATTTGTGAATTCATTTCAAGAAAATTTATAATTGAAACGCATATACCGTACCTTCCGGTTGCTCATGTATTGGATCACAAATTGCTGTATTAAGTTATTAGACATCTTGTNCGTACCTTCCGGTTGCTCATGTATTGGATCACAAATTGCTGTATTAAGTTATTAGACATCTTGTGTAGAACTCTTGAGTCAATAACAGACTTGCAAGGAAACAAATATAGAATCCTTTAGTACCTGGCTGGCAACCAGTGGACAATGAGTTGAGGCTCGTGTTTTCAGTGAACACTGGATTATAGCCTGCAAGTCACTGAATCTTGCAAAATTGTCCAGTTTCTGTTAATTAACAAGGTTAGAGAGGTTCGAAATACTAGCACAAAATACACTATGTACTGTAATACATTTAAGGATGGATACCATTAAAACGAAACTTTTTGTTCGCCCTTTTCAAAAGACTAATAGTTATTATAAATTGTATGAAGCAGAAAAATTTTACTGTGTAAGCAGTACGTAGAATTTAAAAAAAAATGTTAAGTGCAGGGATGTGAAATGTTGATGTGTATAAAAAAGGCTCCCCCTGTATGTATTGGTTTTCGNAAAAAAATGTTAAGTGCAGGGATGTGAAATGTTGATGTGTATAAAAAAGGCTCCCCCTGTATGTATTGGTTTTCGAGAAACTGTTCTTCAAAGTTGTTAAGAGTTGTTGAAATTCTGTGTCAGGTTAATGTGTTATTGTAAGTGCTAATAACAGTGGTCATTTGGTTTTCATCATTGAAGAGAGTGATAACATCCTGTATGAATATAAAAGATATAGTTCATTTTTGTGAATTTTGTGCTACTTTTTAATGTGTGAGGTGTCTCTATGAAGTTGTCAAGACCGAGCACACAATATGTAAATACGTATGATTAATAAGTAAGTTTTTCCCCTCCCCACCACCTTTTCTTTTATGTAAGTTTTGTTGACTTGGTTAATGTGACGATGTAATTCCTGAAGTAAGCTAAGGGAATCCTTTCTCCAATTATGATATTTTTATTCTGTTAGTTTGTGTAAAAACATTCAACCAGCATTATTGTATGCTTAACAATTTTGTGTTTGTGATTGAAAACGCAATTCCTAAAGCTAATAGTGTTGATGTATATGATTTGTTTATTTACTGGATTAATTGTAGATAGAAGGTATTTAATGTGTCATAATTGCATGCATCAGGGAATGTAACTCAACTTAGTATGACATTTTATTTTTAAGGGAGAGGTGCAGTAATTAACTAGACACAGAATATTTCTGACAGTAACACCATCAAGACAGATTGTAAAAGTGCACTGTTGGAGATAATAGCAAGTATTGTCGTCTTACCATGTATTGCTATTTGAGAAACATGCCTGAATTATCCTCAGTGCACATCCACTGCTGGTAGAGTGAGGGGTTGTGATGTTAGTAGTCAGACTACTCGTCTCCCACCAAGGTGAACCAGGTTTGATTCCTGGTGGGGTCACCTGGATCTTCANATGTTAGTAGTCAGACTACTCGTCTCCCACCAAGGTGAACCAGGTTTGATTCCTGGTGGGGTCACCTGGATCTTCGCATGTGGAAAACATAGGAGACGTTGCTGGCTGCCGGGTTTTCTCTGTTCATTCCTGTTTCTCCTTACTTTGCATTCTGCTGCTGCTCCATCTTTGCCTCATTCAACCACACAATGTTACACACAGACCAAAACTTCTGAACTCAACCCACTAGTGGGGTCCCTGGTTGGATCCCTGACCNAACCACACAATGTTACACACAGACCAAAACTTCTGAACTCAACCCACTAGTGGGGTCCCTGGTTGGATCCCTGACCCTCATGACTAACAATTTTTCAAAATTACATATATGTGGCTCTCGTGTAGCGAGAGTGGGAGGCACTGCTATGGTGTGGAGATTTACTCCAGGTGCTTCCATTTCCTTCTCTGTCTTCATTCCATCACTACTTCACCCCCTTCTTGTCTCCCCTCATTTATTCTCCCAACTGGTCAAAGCAACAGACCTTTCCCTGTCATAGTGCCAGCCTCTCCTCACCACTGGCGGGACTGTGGTTGTCGTAGCAGTTAAAGTTCTCGCCTCCCACCTCGGCGAACCAGGTTCGATATCTGGCAGGGTTAGTCCCAGATTTTTGCATGTAGGAATTGTTCCAAAAGATGCTGCTGGTTGGCTGGTTTTCTCTGGAATCTCCCTTTTCCTTGCCCTTGTATTCTGTCTCTGCTCCATACCCACCTCGTTTCACCCTCATCGGACCTCTTTGTTAAGAGCCATCCAAACACCTCCACTTCACTCCACTAATCCACAGGGACTCTGCCTGTATGTTATGTTATGCAATGGAAATAAAACCCTATCTCAGGAATTGCCCATGCGAGTTATTTCTATGTATGTTTCTTCATTCATGTTAAGTAGATGGTGTGCAGTGTAGCCAGAAACAGCACTGCCAAACAGTAGGCAAGGCGTATTACCTCCACATGGTCAGACCATGGTCACTGCACTCACCAATGCCACACAGTAATCCGAACCCCTGAGATATCTTGTGTTAATTCCCTTGAGTTAGCTAGTGCCCTGGTCTTAACTACATATTAGCAGATTCGTGAGCAGTTGTGTGAGTGCATATGGGCGGTTACTAACCCTGTAATGGCGACAACCACTACTCAACAATCTATGCCAAGTGGCAGGAGATAGCCAAGACAATTCTGAGACTGACCAACAGCAGCTGTGGTTACAGGCCCAAAGAATGCATATACATCTTAGTAGTACTACAGGCTGGCTGGCTGGGTGGATAATGTAGACGGGTTCACGGGCCAATATTACCACACATCATCGAACAGCTGGAGGTGGGCATACAACTGTCATGTCACCTCGATTCAGGTGGCCTCTTCACCCTACGTGTGTACCTCAACAGAACACGTCCGCCCGACCAGCTCCAGGCACCCTAGCAGCCAAAGTGGTGTAGTGGTCAGACAACTTGCCTCTCGCCAAGGTGAACTGGGTTCGATTCCTGGTGGGGTCACCCCTCGATTTTTGCACATGGGAATCATGCCGGACAATGCTGCCAGTTGACGAGTTTTCTCAAGTATCTCCCGTTTCCCCTGCTCCTTGCATTCCAGCACTTCTCCATACTCACCTTGTTTCACCCTCATTGGCTCTCAAAACTCTGTCCAAACCTCCCCACTTGCCACTTCAGGCACATTGTGCACATCAGGGACAGACCCTCCACCTCCACCCCCAGCTCAGATCTCGGTATCCCCCTGAACACCCTGGGTGGATTGATGCATTGCTGGCATAATGTGCACATACAACTGGACGCCCCTTTTTAGTTAAGCCTTCACTCAATGACTCAGTTATCAGCCAGCACTGCCATGTCAACAAAACTAGTGGCATGCCCATATCTTCACTGTTTGTACAAACACTGCCTTTCCACCACCTCACATGCTTATCAGTTCAACTGTATAATACCACAGTTACCTGAAGTGTGACCAAATTGTGCCTTTTAGTGCTTCCTTATCAGGAGGTCTCATGCTTAGTGTGTGCTTTGCGTGCGCCTTCCACCTTCCAAACAGCTATTCTGTAGCCTGGTGAGTTGTGGAGCCATCATTGTGTTCTGGCAAATGTTTTTTTTGTCTTGATATTCTGGTATTATTCTGTTAAAGAATATTTATACTTATTTACAAATGCAAAATACCTTACGTTTGGTTTCAATAACACGACGGAAATCTGAATCAACAAATTGTCTAGCTGAAAGCAATTGTATAAAACAGCTCTCAGTTATGAACAAAGTAAGAAACACCACTACTGACGATACAAGAAGCAATTTATACACAAACTATGTGAGCAATGCAGGTTGATTGTACAAGAGGCAGACAGTGACACTGTCATCACACAAGGAACTGTATTAAATAATATAGGCATGGCCTGGACAAAAAAAAGCTGAGGCACTCAGGTATGATAATGGCATGGGCCGTTCATAGGGCATTGCATCTTTGTTCAGTTAGCAGTATCACACTNTGAGGCACTCAGGTATGATAATGGCATGGGCCGTTCATAGGGCATTGCATCTTTGTTCAGTTAGCAGTATCACACTTTGGGAATTGCTTATTCAATGTGAAAAAAAATGTGGCAATGAGAAAGCATGTGGCCACCACAGTCAGTTGTAGTTTGCTTATATGAAGAAATGACATAAGGGTCTGAGTTTAGAGATTTGCCATTTAATTTACTTTGTCCACCCTTCACAATACATGTCCCATGAACCAGATTTGATTCCCAGCAGGCTGGCTCCTGGAGATTTTCACACATGGAAAACATGATAGGCACTCTCATTGGCCAGTGGGTTTACGGGAGTGGAGTGGAGAGATTTGGGCACATCTTAACAATGAGGTCTTGAGAGCCAATGAGGGTGAAGCATGGAGAATATGGAGCAGTGCCAAAATGCAAGTGAGGGGAAATTGGAAGATCCCCAAGAAAACCAGCTGACTAGCAGCGGTGTCCAGCACGATTCCCACTTGTGAAANAGATTTGGGCACATCTTAACAATGAGGTCTTGAGAGCCAATGAGGGTGAAGCATGGAGAATATGGAGCAGTGCCAAAATGCAAGTGAGGGGAAATTGGAAGATCCCCAAGAAAACCAGCTGACTAGCAGCGGTGTCCAGCACGATTCCCACTTGTGAAAACTGGAAGTGACCCTGCCGGAAATTGAACCTGGTTTGCCTTGGTGGAAGGTAAGTGCTTGAGCCGCTCTGCCACCACCGTCCTTTTCTTGGGTTTTCTTGAGGTACGGCCTCCATCATTGCAGTTATTGCTACTCCATCCCCACCTCACTTCAGTACTAAACAATTCAACTTTCAAGTGCTGCCCAAATCTCTGTTAAGTTGTTAACTCTCTATCGGTGGTAAGACCAAAAATATTTAATNCATCCCCACCTCACTTCAGTACTAAACAATTCAACTTTCAAGTGCTGCCCAAATCTCTGTTAAGTTGTTAACTCTCTATCGGTGGTAAGACCAAAAATATTTAATTCAGATACAGTAAATAACTTACTGACATCTAAATATACCATAACACTTCTCCATTTTTTTTTTTATNAATATTTAATTCAGATACAGTAAATAACTTACTGACATCTAAATATACCATAACACTTCTCCATTTTTTTTTTTAAATTCTGATGTCTACTTTCAGGTCATGTACCTCAACAGAAATTTATGTGTAAGTACCANAAATATTTAATTCAGATACAGTAAATAACTTACTGACATCTAAATATACCATAACACTTCTCCATTTTTTTTTTTATTCTGATGTCTACTTTCAGGTCATGTACCTCAACAGAAATTTATGTGTAAGTACAAAAATGTTACACCGTAGTGGAATATCTGAAAAGCATTTATAAATATAAATAAAATGCAATGTACGTTAAAAACTTCATGGTTATTTTCTGATTGTAGTACAGTCATAGTTATGAAAGTGTAAGACGTACTTGCAAAAAAATATACTTCAACAACATTTAAGTTTAGTTTGGTTTTATATTAGCATTCCTTGATCCATTTGTTTAGCCATTAGAATGAAACCTCTAAGGAACATTTTAGTTTCATATCACTCAAGCTAAGGAGTTGGATGCCACTTCATCTCAATATTATAAAATGTTAAAGGTTTGCATGATAAGTCTACAGACAATACCATCACAGTGTAAATATTTTTTTTTTCTAGTAAAGCTCATGCTAGTTTTTGTTATTTTATCAATGAGTCTTTACCTTCAGTATATAATTGATCAGTAACGTCAACACATCTGATATGAACTACTGCAAGTTTAACATTTCAGTTTTTGTATATTCAATGTAATGGGCCTTGTGGAGTTTCATATCAACAGAAAATTCTACACCGTAGAGTTTTTAAATTTTAATTTGATAGTGTAAATGCCTGTCATATTTTGGTATGGTTTATCTGTGTGTGCTTCATGAGAGAAAGTTTTTTGTATGCAGGCAGTATGTAGTAAAAAGAGTTGCTAACTTGTCTTTCGTAATTTACTTAAAGAATTATTATGTAAAACTAAAACACATATATTTACCTTACAATTAACTATAACTACCAGGTTCCATTTTTAGCTGTTAGCTATTACATCACAATTTATATTTATTAGTTAGTCCTGCCTACCATATTAATATACCATAAGCAGGGGGTCACTTTGTGAAAAGTTGGGGTGGGGTGACTTTGTGACACAAAAAAATCACATTTAAATGTCCCCCTATTTCAGTAGGATGTTTCAGAATTCAGTGGTGGCAATTGAGCCACTGAACATTACAAATAGCCTCTTTGAAATGGAAGGAAAATATAAATACGAGTGAAAAATCCTGTGTCACAAAATCACCCCCCAAAGTCACCCCTGACCAAAGTCACCCCCTTTTATGGTAACCATAACAGTGTGTGGAGTATGTTATCCACTTCGCAACTAAATTATTTACTTTTTCATTTACCAACAATGGATAATTCTAAGAGTGCCATCACTTAAATAAATATTCACACAGATTTCTGAAAAAAAATCTTTAATGGTGCTGATACCTTATTGAAAGATTTTTGTGGTTATGGCTTAAATAATGATGGGTCTCTTAAATAGTATTGTTGTTCTTACTCTCTTTCATTACTGTGGGTAGGGGGGACTGGACACTACCCCTAGCCCCAGGGAGTGCCCCTTTGTAGATACAATACAATTATGGGGAGCATTAGACAGGTAAGTACAGTGTCACGACTTGGTTTAAAACATGAAACGTATTGTATCAGATGTAGTTATTTACAATATTTTAATAAGAACGGGGAACTATTTTTCTTATTAAACATAAATGTTTATTAGCTTGACAGCTAACTGTAAACCTGTTTTCAAGCAACACATTTTCTACCAGTAATGTAGAATAAAAAAACATACCTACGTAATATTCAAAGTTCGTACTGTCATGTCAAATGGAGGGCCGCAAAAATAGCTTTGCCCCAGGCACCCAAATCCCCATGGTGGACCTGGGAATGGTTCTATACTTAAGGTTTGGGGAGAGGAAGGGCTACTTTTCCATTGTGCAAGTGCAGGTATAGACTTTTGATTCAAGGCATGGGAGGGAGGCAATGTCTCATCATAATTTNGGAACTATTTTTCTTATTAAACATAAATGTTTATTAGCTTGACAGCTAACTGTAAACCTGTTTTCAAGCAACACACTTTCTACCAGTAATGTAGAATAAAAAAACATACCTACGTAATATTCAAAGTTCGTAGTGTCATGTCAAATGGAGGGCCGCAAAAATAGCTTTGCCCCAGGCACCCAAATCCCCATGGTGGACCTGGGAATGGTTCTATACTTAAGGTTTAGGGAGAGGAAGGGCCACTTTTCCATTGTGCAAGTGCAGGTATAGACTTTTGATTCAAGGCATGGGAGGGAGGCAATGTCTCATCATAATTTNACTTTTCCATTGTGCAAGTGCAGGTATAGACTTTTGATTCAAGGCATGGGAGGGAGGCAATGTCTCATCATAATTTTAGGAAACAATATTAAATTAATACAATAAGAAATCAATACTTTTAACAATTCTGATATAATTTTGTTATGGTTTAAAAACATTCGCAGGGAGTAGGGGTATAGTCATAAATTTAACAGTCCCAGAACGCTTTGACCTTATCAGTACTTTGGGAAAGAGGGCAAGAAGGAATCCTGGTACTTATTTATTTTGTAATACAAATAGGTAAAATAAAATAGTGAGATTTATATATTGCAACTCTTTTATTACGTAGATATATACACTAACGTTTGTGAAAAATGCAGCACCAAGAAGGATGCATTTGATTGAAATGAACTTTATACCACAGATTAGGTACATGACAATACACAATTTATTAGAATTGCAGAACTGTATATGATCTCTGTCCTTGAGAATTCAGTATGGTGTGAAGCCCCCACTTGCTGCAATCAGAGCCCCTTAACGTTGTGGCATGGAATCAAAGAGGACCTGGATTTGTTCCTGGAGAATCTCCCTCCGCGCGGTTTGTATGCGAGTCCACAAAGTATCAACAGCGGTTGCTGGAGGACCATGACGAACAAGTCGCTGACCAACCATATCCCAGACATGTTCGATGGGCGACATGTCAGGCGAATGTGCAGGCCAGGGAAGCAGTGGTACCCGTCGTTCATTGAAGAAAACTTGCACATTCCTCACCACATATGTCCTGGCATTTNAGGCCAGGGAAGCAGTGGTACCCGTCGTTCATTGAAGAAAACTTGCACATTCCTCACCACATATGTCCTGGCATTGTCCTGCTGAAATATGGCATGTGGAGTGGCCTAAAGGAGGGGCAGTACCTTGGGCCCTAAAACCTCCCTGATGTAACAGTTGCTGTTCAGATTGCCCACAATACGTAGGAGTCGAGATCACATGTTGTNGGCCCTAAAACCTCCCTGATGTAACAGTTGCTGTTCAGATTGCCCACAATACGTAGGAGTCGAGATCACATGTTGTATCCAATGACGCCCTAAACCATCACACCTGTAGGACAGGTTGAAGCGTGACTCGTCCGAAAACACTACATTTTGCCACTCAGCACGCTAGCGGCGGTGTTCACGTGCCCATTGCAGTCTGAGGCATTTGTGGTTTCTGGACAATGGAAGCCGACGCATTGGCATGTGTGCCACCAGTCCAGCCCACAGTAGATGGTGTTGAACTGTCNGTTTCTGGACAATGGAAGCCGACGCATTGGCATGTGTGCCACCAGTCCAGCCCACAGTAGATGGTGTTGAACTGTCAACACAGATAGGTACACACCCTTTTCAGCGCTCCAGTGTTGAGCCAACACTGCGAACGAGGCTGTACGGTCTGTTACGGTAATGCGGACAAGATGACGGTCATCCCATGCTATGGTTACATTGCATGGTCCNACGAGGCTGTACGGTCTGTTACGGTAATGCGGACAAGATGACGGTCATCCCATGCTATGGTTACATTGCATGGTCCAGTACTCGCTCGTTGCTGCGTACGATCCTCTTCTATCCACTGGTTCCACACACGCATCACTGTCGTAGCAGTATGTCCTGTACGAGCCAAAATGTCACGGTATAACAAAACTGTTTCCCGGAAACCGATCATTCTGCCCTGTTTGAACTCNGTCCTGTACGAGCCAAAATGTCACGGTATAACAAAACTGTTTCCCGGAAACCGATCATTCTGCCCTGTTTGAACTCGATGACTTACTGATATGGCGCTCTTTGACGACAACGAGGCATACTGCCACATGTTTTCACTTCGTTTGTCGGCTCTTCACTGACTGAGCTTGGTGTAAGACTAGCCTTCCCAGTCACACAAGAGAGGCCGCTGTTNCGATCATTCTGCCCTGTTTGAACTCACTCACTTACTGATATGGCGCTCTTTGACGACAACGAGGCATACTGCCACATGTTTTCACTTCGTTTGTCGGCTCTTCACTGACTGAGCTTGGTGTAAGACTAGCCTTCCCAGTCACACAAGAGAGGCCGCTGTTGGGTCTGCATGTGCGCCATCTCTATGCCATTGTAATCACTTACAGCTGGTGCGCTGTTCTACACAACCTCTTGAGTTTGGATTCATTCGGGCCATTCTTTCTGGGTGTTGCAATCTTCACAAACAAAAGTGTATAGCCATTATTAAAATACAAATTATACATTTAATTTTTATTTTAATAACTAAACAACTGAACTGAACCACAATTGAACAAAGGCAGCTTAATCTTGCTTTTCGTAGGCATTTAGGTGCCAAAATTGTGGATGGGGAAGGGAGGAGAGTGAAGGTCAGAGGGTGCACTTCATAGTACCCAATTGCAATAATCTAGGAAGATGAGTTTTAATTTATAAATTAATCTCACCCATCTATAAAATAATGTGTCATTCCTTACTTATAAATAAATTGTGCACAACATTAAAACTTTGTAAATTTTGAGTTGTGGTTCTGTTTGTATAAGTTCATAAAAAAAAAAAGCAATAACTATTTTTGACTTGAAATACATTACATTTGGGCAACATGAAAAGAATAGTACAAAGCAGTGACGGATGCCATTCCGGCACTGCTGGTTTCATATCAGTGTAAGGGTTTTGGAGGAGGGGGAGGGGGTAACATCCCCTGCGACTCCCCCTCTTGATCCACCATTTGCTGCTAAAGCTAACAGTACATTTTTCTCTACTCAAACAATTGTGGAGAATGGAGGATGTAAAATGGCCAGAGCTCCATCATGCTGTGACTTGTAGAGCATGGTGAAATGGTGGAAGAGGTGAAAGGTCTGGCAGAGTAAGATGTTCGAGTGCATGGAGAATCAACCTCCTCCCCTCCCCTCCAGGTACCATGATGGCTGAGAGGTTAGATTGCTCACCTCCCACCAAGGCAAACTGGGTTCAATCCCTGGCCGGGTCACTTCCGGATTTTCACAGGTGTGAATCATGCCGGACGATGCCGCTGGTTGGTGGGTTTTCTCGGGGATCTCCCATTCCCCCCACCCTTGCATTCTGGCGCTGCTCCATTCTCACCTCATTTCACCCTCGTTGGCTCTCGAGACCTCGTTATGAGCCATCCAAATATCTTAGCTCAACACTCCCCCCTCCCCCCCTCTNGTCTTGATTGTGCCCTTGAACAGAGTCGGGCAGGTAGGCCACCGGCTCGACACGAAGTATAGCTGGACTAGGTTGGGCTTGTGGGTGCGTGACGTTGGCGGTGCCGCTGGCTTACCTCAGACATGCCTCACTGCCTTGGGTCAAGCACTCATCGTTGTAGGTCCTGAATGTGGGGTCTCCAGACCCAGTTGGCGTACGGTGATGGTGTCTGCTTGTCGACTTCGGCGAGGGGCTGGCTCCGTATGGGCAGGCAGGCTTCCGGCCCGCTGTCGGTGATTAACGGGTCTGGTCCGGCGTTGTCTGCTGGCTCGACGCTCAGTACTAGGGGCAGGCCTAGACGGAGGTATTCTACGATGGGATGAGCAGGTCCAAGGGTTTTCACTAAGGGGTCAAACAAATTACAAGGGGGTACTGTGAGGTGAGGCCTCAACAGTTGGCTGGTGGCATGAGATCGTTCCCGGGGGATCAAGTAGCTGAAGGCTGGGGCAGGTTGGTTAAGCAGTGCTTGTTTCTCTGCGAGGATAACAGCTGCTTTCCTGTCACTCCACTTACTTCCCCTTCTGTGTGTGAACTGTATTTACCAGGAAAAAGGTACTACAGTTCACGTCCGCACTGGGGTGGTAGGCAACAATACTCCTAGCTAAGTGTAGCCCAAAAGGGGTAGATCCCTCTTTGTCAGGCCTGGCACTCCTTTCTGCAGGTTTATACACGGTGGTTGGTGTGGGTTAACTGACAAGCCTCTTCGTCATGTGTATTGCTAGTGGTTGGGGCTCTACCGTACGTACGCACCAGGTACCTTTGCGTACCTGGTCCACAGTATGGGTCCCGGCCATCTAATGGGTTGTGTTTTGGCTGATATACGTCAAGTCCTTTTGAGGGGACAGGCCGCAGTCCTACTCTAGATTTGACAAACCAGATCTCAAACCGCGGTTTCCTGCCTCTCCTTTGCGGGGTGACACCAGGAAGGACTATATACACAGTTCACTCAAGAAGGAACAGCTGGCGGTTAAACTAGAACGTGTTTTATTCCGTCCAGAATAGAACATGGTGACACGTGCACTTATTAACTTACGGAAGGTAAAAGCAAAAGACAGGTGAAGAGGCCAGTCGGCTTGAAGCGCCTTGCCTGAAGGGCATGCTAGAAGAGTAATAGCAACGAATTAGGTAGCCATCAGAACAACTGTACCCTAACTGAAGCTGTGTTGTCCTGAAGGGACTTAAGGGGCGAGTATGGGGTGTGTGGGTTGATGTCAAGTGTCAAGTGTGGGGGGAAGGATGACTCTTCGGGGCTGCAGTGCGTGCTTGAAGAAGTCTGGCATTGGTCACTGGTTATCACTGGGCGTTTCCTCACGAGGCATAGGAGAGCAGCTCGCCTTAGCACGGCTCGTGCTAAGGCGAGCTGCTGGTATCAACTACCATTCTGTAGCGGTGCAGGGCCCTTTATTCTGTGGGCTAGGGGGTGCCTTCGGCCTTTGGACGGCTTCAGCGGGGTGGCTCCTCCCTTGTAGGCAGAGCTGCACTGGATGCCATCTCTCAGAGGCGGCTGGAAGCAGGGTTTTCCTCGTGTGGTATCAGCTGCGCCAGCTTAAGGGCAGTTTTTCAGTGGCGTTGTCTGCTGATCTTCCTTCTCACGGGGTTGTGTTTTTAGGCGGGGGCAATTTATATTACTTTCTTTCTTGAAGTGCATTCCGCTCTCCAGGCATCCACGTTATCTATGGAGACGTAATGCTGGCCTGGATGGCTGCCATTCAGGGTTTGTATCACTTCTGGGTACGTAATGCACGCGTGATGATATGAAATTGCAGCAAAAATATAAAGTATAATGCGTGTCACTCATAAAGTTATTCTGTAGATTTTTACATGTTTACATTTTCATTTCGGCAGTTTTTACTTTGAAGCCTGNGTGTCACTCATAAAGTTATTCTGTAGATTTTTACATGTTTACATTTTCATTTCGGCAGTTTTTACTTTGAAGCCTGGTAGTTAATGAAACATTTTTGTATTCTTTGCTATATGTAAAATTAACATTTTCGTGTGTTTATAATTATTTTTCCACCACTAGCTGCAGCAGCGTGGAGTTTTAGTGGTCTCTAATGGTGTCCTGTGATAATCCAACTCATGCAACTTGAATATTAGCTGGCAGTTCCTGAAGATTTTCTGTGGGAGTTGAGTCGCGATAGAGCAGCCAATAGCATCTCACACATTTTCAATTGGGAATAGGTCTGCTGATGTGGCTGGCCTTAACAGAGTATGCATGGCTTCAAGGTCTTGAGGCTGCAGTGGTATTAGTATGAGCATTGTCCTTTTGGAATAGAGCACTGATGTGGTCGTTCACAAACGGCAAGGTCATTGGTTGCAGGACCTCATGAACCTACAGTTGGGGTATCAAAGTGTCTGTGATGAAGACCAATGGTGATCGGGCATCATTCTAAATTACACCCCACACCATGACACCCAGGCCGTCTGGACAAGTGACGTGTGACAAGAAACCGTTCATCTTGGCACTGCCCACATTGCTTCCACACGTGGATGCATTGGTCGTCGCCACCAAGACAAAAGCTGTACTTATCACTGAAGATTACTCGCTGCCATTCNGGATGCATTGGTCGTCGCCACCAAGACAAAAGCTGTACTTATCACTGAAGATTACTCGCTGCCATTCTGCATGGCTCCATGACATTAGGTGATTACACCATTGCAGTCTGTTGCATAGTTGATATGATGTTAAGGGTGGTCATGATAATGGTCGGCTTGCATGTAGTCTTGCATGTGCAGCCATCAGCTAATGGTACTGGCACTCACAGGATCCTGCAAGATGGGCATCACCGCTCACTGAATGTCCACAATTGTGGCAGTTGGAGCACTCTGCACACAGCTGATAATCTGTCAGTTCTCCCTCAGTGGTGGTCTCCCATTTCCTGCATGTTGTCTGTGTGTGCTTTCCTCTATCCACTGGTGCCAACAGCATGCTACAGTAATATCTGCACAACTGGTATGGTGCGCAATATGGCGAAATGACCATCCTGCTTCCCACAAACCTATGATGCGACCCCTCTCGAATGCATCCAACTGCTCTTAAGTTCTGTTGAACTTATCTCCAAGTCATTCTACACTTTAATGGTGCTACCGATACAGCAGCATGAGTCACAATGGAAAGCATGTACACTGGTATGATCTTATATAGTCCAGCAGGTACAGCCACTTGTGTGGCCAAGCGTGAAATGTGAATTATCTCTGTATCTTATGTTATCAAACCTACCCACCACGTTACATTCTTGTAATTTGCTTCCTTGTGGGTGCAACTACTTTTAATGGCGAGTGTATATACAGTAACCGGCAGATTTTTATTATTATGATTTCAAAAGTTTTCATTGAACTTTAAATTACCTATATAGATGTTCTTTATTTTTTTAGCGCCATCATCAGTATAAAATCTAAAAAAAAATTCCATCATCTTACTTTCACAAATTCTCTTTTCATCCCGTGAACAAGTTAAGCAATTGACTGAGTTAACCTCACTCAGATGTAGCAACATGTATGTAAGTAACGAGACATTAATTCCGTTATTCTGCCTGTTATGCTGCTGCAGGTAGCCATCTAACAAGATTTAACTCATAATACTTAGTGAAGTGTTCCCAATTAACACAAATAGATTGGCCTCCGGTGTTAAAGAAATCAGAGTGCATGCTTGCCAACTGGAACATCATTGCTTTGAATCCTGCATCAAGTGTGGGTGTAAGATTTTTATATTGTAAGGTATGACACACAACTCCATGCTGTGAAGCAGTGGCAAAACAATTTCTCTGACTTAGACTGAGGCCCACCTTTAGGTGACCCTCTTAAGATATTTTTGTTTCTCTCACAAATTTGGGGCAGCAGTAGCTGAGCGGTTAGCCTGCTTGCCTCCCACCAAGGCGAACCAGGTTCAATTCCCAGCTGGGTCACTCCCGAATTTTTGCATGTGGGAATCATGTCCGACAATGCCGCTGGTTGGCAGATTTTCTAGGGGATCTCCCGTTTCCCCCGCCCTTTCATTCCGGCCTCGCTCCATACTCACTTCAATCACCCTCATCGACTCTCAAGACCTCGCTGTTAAGAGCCGCCCAAATCTCTTCACTCGCACACTCTTATAAATTTCATTTTGGGTGGATCAAAACCTAGATTATGTGCTGTGTACGAGGTAGAGGAAAGTCTGTGACCGAGAAGCAAAGATGTATATAAGTATTAATAATACGTTATAATAATTCATTAGAGATTGTATACAGTATATGAATGCATCTCGGTGAACAAACACAGTTTGAGTGTCCTCGTACGCTCATTCTAGAATCCTATACTAAATGTAAGGTGGAGCAGAGTTTACCCTGCCCCTCTAGTTGTTACACCACTGCTGTGAAGGTATAGTGGTGGCAATTCTCAATGACCGGCCTTCTCCAGTAGACGTGCCTACAGGTTGTTCATGATTATTTGAGCACTTTTGAAAGCCCTGCTTAAGATCTAATTTTATCCTCATTGTGGTAGCCTTCTGCCATATGTAACATTTATGTNAATCTGTCAGTTCTCCCTCAGTGGTGGTCTCCCATTTCCTGCATGTTGTCTGTGTGTGCTTTCCTCTATCCACTGCTGCCAACAGCATGCTACAGTAATATCTGCACAACTGGTATGGTGCGCAATATGGCAAAATGACCATCCTGCTTCCCACAAACCTATGATGCGACCCCTCTCGAATGCATCCAACTGCTCTTAAGTTCTGTTGAACTTATCTCCAAGTCATTCTACACTTTGAAATGGTGCTACCGATACAGCAGCATGAGTCACAATGGAAAGCATACACACTGGTATGATCTTATATAGTCCAGCAGGTACAGCCACTTGTGTGGCCAAGCGTGAAATGTGAATTATCTCTGTATCTTATGTTATCAAACCTACCCACCACGTTACATTCTTGTAATTTGCTTCCTTGTGGGTGCAACTACTTTTAATGGCGAGTGTATATACAGTAACCGGCAGATTTTTATTATTATGATTTCAAAAGTTTTCATTGAACTTTAAATTACCTATATAGATGTTCTTTATTTTTTTAGCGCCATCATCAGTATAAAATCTAAAAAAAAAAATTCCATCATCTTACTTTCACAAATTCTCTTTTCATCCCGTGAACAAGTTAAGCAATTGACTGAGTTAACCTCACTCAGATGTAGCAACATGTATGTAAGTAACGAGACATTAATTCCGTTATTCTGCCTGTTATGCTGCTGCAGGTAGCCATCTAACAAGATTTAACTCATAATACTTAGTGAAGTGTTCCCAATTAACACAAATAGATTGGCCTCCGGTGTTAAAGAAATCAGAGTGCATGCTTGCCAACTGGAACATCGTTGCTTTGAATCCTGCATCAAGTGTGGGTGTAAGATTTTTATATTGTAAGGTATGACACACAACTCCATGCTGTGAAGCAGTGGCAAAACAATTTCTCTGACTTAGACGGAGGCCCACCTTTAGGTGACCCTCTTAAGATATTTCTGTTTCTCTTACTAATTTGGGGCAGCGGTAGCTGAGCGGTTAGCCTGCTTGCCTCCTACCAAGGCGAACCAGGTTCAATCCCCAGCTGGGTCACTCCCGAATTTTTGCATGTGGGAATCATGTCCGACAACGCCGCTGGTTGGCAGGTTTTCTAGGGGATCTCCCGTTTCCCCCGCCCTTTCATTCCGGCCTCGCTCCATACTCACTTCAATCACCCTCATCGGCTCTCAAGACCTCTCTGTTAAGAGCCGCCCAAATCTCTTCACTCGCACACTCTTATAAATTTCATTTTGGGTGGATCAAAACCTAGATTACGTGGTGTGAACAAGGTATAGGAAAGTCTGTGACCGAGAAGCGAAGATGTATATAAGTATTAATAATACGTTATAATAATTCATTAGAGATTGTATATAGTATATGAATGCATCTTGGTGAACAAACACAGTTTGATTGTCCATGTACGCTCATTCTAGCATTCTATACTAAATGTAAGGTGGAGCAGAGTTTACCCTGCCCCTCTAGTTGTTACACCACTGCTGTGAAGGTATAGTGGTGGCAATTCTCAATGACCGGCCTTCTCCAGTAGACGTGCCTACAGGTAGTTCATGATTATTTGGGCACTTTTGAAAGCCCTGCTTAAGATCTAATTTTATCCTCATTGTGGTAGCCTTCTGCCATATGTAACATTTATGTNGCACTTTTGAAAGCCCTGCTTAAGATCTAATTTTATCCTCATTGTGGTAGCCTTCTGCCATATGTAACATTTATGTTGCAGTGAGCCTAATGACTTTATTCATGCATGAGTCAAGTGAAAATGTGATATCGTTGGGAAGCTGAATGTGTTACTAATGTGCCAGTTTGTACTTTAAGGTGAATAAAGCAAATAATAAATCTCCAGCTTGATTTGTCATAAATTCAAAAGTTGCACTCACAATACAATGTCAAGATTTAGGACTATTTTATTTGTTTTGCTGCCAAATTAATTGGGAGCCTGCATGTCTGTGTGTGTGGTATAGCATATATATAGTTAATGAGTAGTGATATTTTTTCAAAGGTTTATTTCAAAAGTGCTTTCTTTGCTGTGAACAGCATATAACACGGTGTTGTGTTGTTTCCCCGTAGGCAGTACGGGGACGGCCAAGTTCTTGGACGGGTTCCACGAGGACAGAGTGCAGTACAGCTGCTGCAGGATATGTGGCAAGATGATGAGGCGGTCCAGCATGCGGGTACACATCCAGGACAAGCACCAGCCGAGCGTCGACATCCAGTGCATGTTCTGCCAGAAGGTGTACCGCACCCAGAACAGCCTGCAGAACCACATCTCCGTCTACCACCGCGACAAGCGGATCGAGAAGAACCTCGAGCNTACCGCACCCAGAACAGCCTGCAGAACCACATCTCCGTCTACCACCGCGACAAGCGGATCGAGAAGAACCTCGAGCCCGTCTGATCACCAGTGCTCCCAGCGTCCTGTCTCTCGGTCATTACAGTCTGTGACAAGTAGAGACACTTTCTGTAAACTAATAACCTAGGAATGTGTTTGTTCACCTACAAACATTTAATAGGTATACGTAATTTTCATATCACTACGCATGTTTAGTGTGGATTTTTAAACTGTAGTAAGTTAAAAATGTAGTTAGGTATATACTAGTGTTTAGTATAGAATAGTAAGCAAGTTATTGGAAGTGGCATAATATTTTTTTTATTTTTTAAACCTATGCTTTTAAAAAAAATTTAAAAAAACTTTTGTTTACATTTACTACCCAGCATATATTCTGTCACTGAATTTGGAATCATCAGATTTGTCTATAACTGACATAAATGCATACAGTGCTATTTATATGAAAATGAGCTGCACTTATTTTGCTTGGTTTCATTTTGGAAATCAGTGGTGCAGATTATACTCTACATCCACTTTTGGGTACAGTGAAAACATTTCTGGTAGCAGAAATTATTCATCTGTGCTTGAAGCTATTATATTAAAGGTTTGAAAACAAAACAAGCAAACACTCTTACATTTTATTTAATTAATAGTTTTCATTAAAGAAACTATTAAAAAATTTTAATTATGTTTTATTTCTGCTAAAAGACTTAGATGTACAGATGCGTATTGAGGGTTGCAAACTGTAGCTTAATCCATAGTAAATTAATGGTTTGCCAAAATATAATTTTTCATATAATTTTTCACATGTTTTTTGGGTCTTAGAATCTAATATGACTTACACAACAGATTTTTATATTCTCAGATTTTTGGGATCATAATTGCGGTACAACCTATACATGCCTGTAGTCTGTATTTTTACAGATAAGATTTAAAAACAGATCCTTTCTGTGTGTTAGTGGTGCATTATAAAATCAACATAATTGGCAACCTTTTTCGTTACTTACTTGCACAAATTTCCCTTTTTTTTTTAAAGCAGTGCTGCCATTCAATCCACTTCACTGGATTGTGGTGACACCACAGAAAACACTGCATCCTGTATTTATCAGTCACAACACTGTGTTTACATACACATGCTTCAGGGTTATATAAACAACCCATAATGGTCTGAAAGATTTGACTGAAGAGACAACGTGTTGCACTTAAATTTCGTATTCACGCATGTGCACTACAGCCGCAAAAGAAAGAAAGAGGAATATTGAAAATTTAAAAATATTTTTCATTTGAAAAAACCATCGAGCACGTACATCGGGCAAAGTATTGCAGCAGCAATTTGCGCTGCATTTCATTCAGCCGCACCGCTGAAACGCAGAAATTGCAGCGGAAAAATACTTTCTGCTTGTTGGCTGCGTAAGCAAACCAGGTTCGATTCCCAGTGGGGTCTCTCTCGAATTTTTACATGTGGGAATCGTGTCGGACGATACCACTGGTTGGCTGATATTCTTGGGGATCTCCCATTTCCCTTCCCTTGCATTGTGGCGATTCTCCATACTCGCCTCACTTCACCCTCATCGGCTCTCAACACCTCAATGTTAAGAGCCTCTCTCCTCCTCCTCTAAACCACGCAGCACAAACTGAACAAACTAACATTTCTCTTATAAACAANTGTGGGAATCGTGTCGGACGATACCACTGGTTGGCTGATATTCTTGGGGATCTCCCATTTCCCTTCCCTTGCATTCTGGCGATTCTCCATACTCGCCTCACTTCACCCTCATCGGCTCTCAACACCTCGATGTTAAGAGCCTCTCTCCTCCTCCTCTAAACCACGCAGCACAAACTGAACAAACTAACATTTCTCTTATAAACAANATGTTAAGAGCCTCTCTCCTCCTCCTCTAAACCACGCAGCACAAACTGAACAAACTAACATTTCTCTTATAAACAAGCATAGTCACTAGCAGAAGATTATTCAGCAGAACCTGCAGTGCTGCTTGCAGCAGTAAGTGGCAGCCCCGGGGCTTTGCCCGCTGAAGGTGCCCGTCATTTTAATTACGAGCAAGCTAGTAGTAATGTTACATGCATGTAACCTGTCACACAAGAAGACTGTGGGAAGGCCTGTGTTACGAAGAGACATTTTGCAGCACACACAGTCACCAGTTTACCTACAAGTTTTGTGTTTCAGTAATATTTATTAACTTAAATTTATGTTTATTTAACAACTACCTATCATTTTACTTCTAATTTCAATGAATATGACATTACAGTACAGATTTGTATAAAAAACTTTGAATGAAGTAAAAGGGTTAAAAAGTTTCCTAAATTTATCAAGCTGTAGGATTGTCTGCATGATGTAGTGAAATGTAATTTAGCATAATGTTTGGAGGTAATGTTACCATCAGTTATAATGTTTATACTCCCTTGTCATTAAGTTAGTTTTAGAGTAATTGAGTTTTCATAATTATAGCAATGCTATGATTGATAAGTTGTTACTATTGAAGTGGCCAAGAAATGTTGGCTATTTGCATCTTAAGTATAAAAATAATTCTTGGAAATGTACTCCTTGGATGTTGTTACAATGTTAATTGTGTCACAACATGTAAGTCGTGGCTGTATTATGACAGTGCAAATTATTGTAAACATGTAACATGCTGTATTTTCTTTGTAACAGTATCAGCAAAATGTATTGAATAAAACCAGTGAAGCAGCATTAGGAGTTGCAGTAAATGTTAACCCAATTTTCTCTAAGGCTTGTGTAAGCCAAGTTGGGTCTCAAATTGGATCCCTCGCGTACAGTAGATTAAAGGGGGTAAGCTTTGCCAAGTTCCTTTCAGATTCTCAGTAAAAAAAGGGAATGACATACAGGATTCAAAACGTATAACATCATAAGTATGTCTTTACTGGGGCTGCATGCCAACTTTTAATTTACATCTCAGGAAGATTTAATCATATTTACAAGCTTAATGTGCAATACTGTGATAACTAATCTTTATAAGCTGTTTGAGTAAAGGGCCTGTACTTATTTTCGGATAAAGTTATTAACAGTAGCCAACCATGAATGGTGTGGGAGTTGAGAATGCCAGCCTACCAAATGAGAGATTTTTTGAATTTAAAACTGTGACTGAAAACTATGTTTGCTTGAACTTACATGTATTTTCGTTAACGAAACATGATCTTGGGCACTTTTATTTGGAGAGACAATGTGTAAAGGCTTATGAACAATAAAANTATTTTCGTTAACGAAACATGATCTTGGGCACTTTTATTTGGAGAGACAATGTGTAAAGGCTTATGAACAATAAAAGTTGCCAACTTGACAAACATTTCAAATATTTATGTTACGCTTCATAAACTTTTTGGATGAGTGCCATTGGTTCAGAGTTGATAATTATTTTCATATTGGAATATTATGACACATTATTAAATAAAACTTTGGTTAAATCACAGTAAGTTTGTTTATATTTGGTTTGCCAAATGTTATGAATAAGGAATTGCAGCATGCTAACGACATGAACCTGCTTCCAAACATTGTATGACAAAGCTCATCCATGATAGACAAATGTAGATTGTAAGTAGTTGTTAGATAATGTGTAAGTATGTGCAACTTTTTAAATTATTTGGTATTAGCAGATTGTGTGATAGGATGTATAACATAGGCTAGTGTTCTTACACTGTGTTTTATGNTATTTTCGTTAACGAAACATGATCTTGGGCACTTTTATTTGGAGAGACAATGTGTAAAGGCTTATGAACAATAAATGTTGCCAACTTGACAAACATTTCAAATATTTATGTTACGCTTCATAAACTTTTTGGATGAGTGCCATTGGTTCAGAGTTGATAATTATTTTCATATTGGAATATTATGACACATTTTTAAATAAAACTTTGGTTAAATCACAGTAAGTTTGTTTATATTTGGTTTGCCAAATGTTATGAATAAGGAATTGCAGCATGCTAATGACATGAACCTGCTTCCAAACATTGTATGACAAAGCTCATCCATGATGGACAAATGTAGATTGTAAGTAGTTGTTAGATAATGTGTAAGTATGTGCAACTCTTTAAATTATTTGGTATTAGCAGATTGTGTGATAGGATGTATAACATAGGCTAGTGTTCTTACACTGTGTTTTATGNTTTAAATTATTTGGTATTAGCAGATTGTGTGATAGGATGTATAACATAGGCTAGTGTTCTTACACTGTGTTTTATGTGTAGAAGGTTTAGAAATACAACACCTACAACCAACAACATAAGGTTTTAAAAGGTATTGCAGTACTTACCCACATATCTTGTGCCCTCGCGTATCTTACGCGTCCTGTATTTCCACTTCCAAAGTTAAAGAGAAATATTTCACAGTGCATTTTACACTTACGGGAGTTTCAACATTCAGCTTCATGGTGACAAGGTTGCACCACATATTTACTAGTAGTTATTGTCATTTATTAAAAACTGTTTTTATGTTTTTTCGTTATTATTTTTAATTACCTGTACTAGCATAGGCTCCTAGAAAAGAGGCTGAACAAAAACCTTGGGGCGACAAAATAAATCAAATACAATGTAACTTACTTTATATAACATACATTAATTACTGAGATTAACTAGTATTTTGCATAGACAACTTAAAGTCAACAGTGGGAAATACACACACGCACTGATAATTAGAAAACAACTGCATCAATAACCTAGTAAAAACATAAGTGGATATGATATGAGCAGCATTATGGATTAATTATTTTACTAACATTGGGAACACAACTGAAAATACTGATAACTGTAATACAAATACATTAACAACCTAGTACAGACAAAAGTGAAAATTACATGAGCAGTATTAAGGATGCAATATTGCATTGATGTTAGGATTACATGCTTAGATTTTCAGCATTACACCCTCAGTCTGATGAAATGGTCGAGGGGCTAAATCATACCTAGAACAGTACCTGGCAATCCTCATGGAAGACAAACAGATGCATGTTTAATATTAAACCTAGTGGAATATGGTGAATAGGACTTGAGACAAGTTTCATATTTAATTGACGATAGGAACTTTACCATACATGCATACATACGTTACAAACATAAATTTGAATTAACCCAGTATCAACATAAGCATGATTGAGTAGGACATGGATGGCATTGTGGATTCAATTGTACACTTTTACTGTGTGCTGTTGCCAAACAGTCATTTACATGGAAGACAAGATGCCAGGCACTTCACCTTGTGTTCCTGGAATCTGTCTTTTGCCACCCTTGGACTACTTCTCTCTTCGGTAGATGCAACAACATTCCACCCTGNTTGTGTTCCTGGAATCTGTCTTTTGCCACCCTTGGACTACTTCTCTCTTCGGTAGATGCAACAACATTCCACCCTCTCTATGGCTCTTGTGCACAAGCGCACACACGCAGATACAGACAGCAAACAAGAGGGAGACAGAGAGAGAGAGAAAAGTTTCACTTTCAAGATTGTCAGCATGAGATNGCAGATACAGACAGCAAACAAGAGGGAGACAGAGAGAGAGAGAAAAGTTTCACTTTCAAGATTGTCAGCATGAGATCATGATTGGTCTCCATCATGCTAACTCTCACCTCTCACCTTCCTCCTTCTGCCAGCATCTGTATTTCATTACAAAACAAACATGACTCTGCTTCTTTTATCTTATCAAGCTAGCATGCCAACCACTTTCCTGTTGAAAATACTTGTTGCTTTTAACGTAATCAGTTCATAAAAATATGCACCAAAAAATTACCCTACCCTACCTTGCCGCTCTAGTCTGGTCGGGTGATAAGGAGAGAATGCTGAAGCCACGTATAGAGTTCCCGTAACATCACTCTCACTTGTTCCTGAGGCGAGGCAGATTTGCCACATTGGTAGCAGGGATATGGCCATCCTGCTGTGATTTCCTCTCTATATCTGTCTTTGGCAGTNAGGCAGATTTGCCACATTGGTAGCAGGGATATGGCCATCCTGCTGTGATTTCCTCTCTATATCTGTCTTTGGCAGCCCTCCACAGAATCAAGTCTCACAAGATGTGGGTTTATATCATCTTATGCCATGATGTTTTGAGCATTGTGGTCACCTCCTTGACGGCTGAACACTGGAATTTGTGCTGAAATCATACAAACGGGCCACCAGGTTCAGGGTAACTCATTATTCAATCATTTTTTTCTGCAGGGATGTAATTTAGATGGGTTTTTTTTCTGTCAATAGTGCGTTCAGGATTTCTTTTTTTTTTTTGTTTATTAAAGATGTTTACTTTCAAGTAAAGTACTTAACAAATGCTCTTTGTTCAGTTTTCTTAGCACTNTTTTTTTGTTTATTAAAGATGTTTACTTTCAAGTAAAGTACTTAACAAATGCTCTTTGTTCAGTTTTCTTAGCACTGTAAAAACAACACTCACAAATCACACAAGGCAAATGTGACTTCCTAGGTTGAACTCCCAACTTACCAGACCCTTTGTCACCGTAACGTGTGGACTCTTCGGCGTGCCATGCCCCTTGATTGACTGCCAGTCAAAAGAAGAGAAAGAAAATAATAAAGTGTGTGCTTAGAAACAATGAATAATAGATATTAACACTGATGTGATGTACAAGAGAAATGTTTAAATGTAACAAGTGCAGTTTGTAAGTAAAACCGTCACCCAGCTGGGGTAAAACCATTTAATTTAAATGGTGGGGTTTGTCTTATGAGAAGAGAGTAATATATATATATATATATATATATCTGTGGTGGGAAAAGTGCTACGATTTATATGGGATGTTAAGTCAGACAGATCTGTATCAGACCCACAGGAAAGGCTAGGTGTCATCCGGCACATTAAGCAACTGATTTTATTATTACGCAGTCACCACATAGCAGAGTAATTTAACATGTTTAAACTGTTTGCTTCAAGAATCTTAGTTTTCATATGCATATTGTAGCAGCCAATATTTCACACATTTGAAAAGCAGCTAGCATTGTTGATGGGTTAAACACCATATCAGGGTTATACATCTGTTATGCGATCATTTATTACATATGAAATCTGGTGAGGTATAAAAATAACTACAAAACTGAGCTGTTCAGGGAAACATAAATTAATTTTTTTTAACCATCAAGTTGCACTTGGCATTGGGCTGATCAGTCAAAGCAGAGCTTAACATTTTGTAATATCATCAGGTACAGGCAGTATTACCAGGTTGGGTTCAGATTCATAACAAAGGAAAATGGGGCTAATGCTCTGCACCAGTTACTTGCGGTGCAGCCAACATATGGAGTTAGAGCTACGTGGTGAATCAGTTATAGCTGCTGATAAACAAAATGTTCTCTATAGTGCTTTTGACAACAGGAAAAAGTGTTGGAAAACCATCAGAGATATCATCGCACCAGCTTCAATCGGTGAAAGAGTAGTAACTGCTTAACCATCAGCAAACTTGACCTCGTGGCATGAGCAGCATGATGCTTCTCCACCAATTTTTATAGACTCGAGGGTTAGAGTTCGCAGTGAATCAGGCTTTGGCTAGAAAGCCACATGCAAAACTGCAGTGTCAAGTGCAGAAGGTTTGTGCGAACAGACACACAAGTGCTATTTTCAGCTGGTGCAGAATACAGAGGATACTACAACAGGCTTCTGCGATGAGTAGTATACGCTATTCATGATAAAGTGAGCGCTTTTCGAAGCCCTCTCATTTTGAATAATAGTCAATAAATATATTTTATTGTAGCCTTAGATGTTAACTTTCAACACCGGTGAAATACATACACTGTGTTTATTACTTACGTGGCAATATTTATTTTGAAAGCAGTGGAACGATAAAAAAATAGCTGATAGGAAAAAATAACTAGGGCCTCAAAACTGCTTACTTTACCATGAATATCCTATAGTAATGAAGATGGCTCTGCATGCATAGAGTTAGCAACATGCTGATGAGGGCAAGTGACCAGAATTTATTAACACTGATCTTCTGCTGGAGACTTCAAACCCAGAACAGGTTGAAAATAGAGTTGTTGATACATTAAGTGAAGAGAAAACAGCACAAATATGGTCTGAGTTAGTTGAAATGTTGGGCAAACAAACAAAGGATAGCATTGTTTTTCTGCTTGAGTGTCAGCTGGTTAAGTAGGGGACTAGGGGCTGAGGTAATGATGCTAACAAGGGGAGAAGCACAGGAATAATGCCAGAGTCAGTGATGTTCTCAAGTAAATATGATAGAATAGTGGTAACTTAAATGCAGGAACAGCAGCCTAGGTGATTTCAGGAATAATGCATGCAGTGGAAAAAACATATGACTGTAAATAAAATAATATTTACTGTTCAGGTAGTCTAACTGAATAGGAAATAAAATTTACAGGTTGGATGCTGGAATCACGAAAGCTGTAGATACTACCTTCAATTAAATGGAGAAAAATAGGATAATGAAATCATAAGAAAAAACTAGAGATGAAGCTACGATGAAAGGTGATTGAAAATCTGTAACCTACAGCATTGGCGCCAAATCCTGAAATGTACATGTAAGCCACTGGCAAATGGTTGTGGAGTATGCACGCAAGAATACAGATAATGTGGGAAATAAACACTGTAAGGCAACAAAGACACACATAATATGTTGTTAGTGTCAACTAATGGTAAAGAACAGAACGCAAGGACATCGCAGTGATCAGAAAAAGATGTCCTGAGTTACATGAAGTGATTGGAAGAGAAGGTAATAAAATTCAAGAAGTGAGTAATTAGAAAATCAGTAGAATAATATAATTTTACATGGGACGCCTGAGGGGCGTATCTGAGATTGTGAGGGATGGAGGTCTTAATAAAAATAAAATAACTAGATTTGATTTCTAATTTATTCATACAGCTATTATTTACAGCATTAAATAATCTGTCCTCACTATTACTCTTTTTATTTAACAGTGAACGCAATATTTAATGTATATTTCAACTCTAATTAACATCCTTAATATCTCTAATTGGTTACAGTCAATTAACTCATACTCATCATTAACACATGTTCTGTCTATCTGTTGCCATCATTTGTAATGTCTTTCACTCACACATCTAGTCCATTAGTCCAGCCTGCTAGCCGCACTCTTCACTGCTTGATACTCGCAGTCGCAGATTCCCCTTCCACTGGTCACTTCTCTTGCCGCTCGTCTTATATCGCTCGGAACTCAGCCACTCATCCATTCAACAAAACTCCTGGCCCGGAGGCCCATCACACAGTTTATACTGTGCTGGCTTGACGTTGAAAGTTCGACGCACCCCGAGTCATGCGGACAGAATCTAGGGCAGTAAACAACTGGCATAATCAGAGGCTGCAGCTTCCACTTCTGTCGGTCGGCCAAACAGCAGCTCACTGGGGAGGTGTAGCTCTCTTCCAAACAGCATCCTTGGTGGTGTTACCCTTGTGGACTCATGAACTGCTGAGCGGTAAGCAAGTAGAAACAATGGCACATTTGAATCCCAGTCCTTTTGTTTGTCTGCCACAAAGATTGACAAAGTACTGCTCAAAAGTGAAGTTAAGCCTCTCAACCATTCCATCTGACTGAGGGTGTAAGGCTGTAGTCCTAGTCTTTTTCATCCCTAGAATCTTTGTTGCCTCCTGGAAGACCGCAGCTTCAAAGTTTCTTCCCTGATCGGAATGGAGTTCTAGTGGCAACCCAAACCTCGAGAAGACATGCTCTAAAAGTACATCAACCACAGTACATGCTTCTTGGTTTGGGAGGAGAATGACCTCTGGCCACTTAGGAAAGTAATCTTGGGCTACCAGTAGATACCAATTACTTCTCACTCTGTGAAGGGTCCCAGAATATGTAGTGCCATCCTCTCGAATGGGACTCCAATATTGTATTTCTGGAGGTGACCTTGTCCCCTGGTCCTTGGGCCCTTCCTCGCAGTGCAGGTGTCGCACATTCTGCACCACTTCTCAACATCCCCCCGATAATGAAGTCAGTAGAATCTCAGTCTAACTCTGTCGAAGGTCTTATTAACACCAAAGTGCCCACTGGCTGCCACATTATGCAGTTCTTTTAAGACCTCCGGAAACCTGCATTCTGGAAAGATTAACTGTAAATATGTGTGTTTTCCATCATTACTTTACCAGTTTCTGTAAAGTGCACCATTCTTCAGTATGAGGGGATTCCATTGTGCCCAGTACGCTTTGACTGCTGCATGCAGGCTAGATATCTGTCCCCATTTTGGCAGACAACGGGCTTCTTTCCACTTTAATAATGGCTGCAAAGTGGGATCATTCAGCTGATCTTCCCTAATACCCTCATTCCTCCAGGTAGGTGACCCATCACACAAGATAAAGAACCTTGAATTCTTGCCTCTGCACCTTTGGCGGTTCACCACTCTTTTCTTCCTGGTGTTCGCAATGATGACAAAATGGCTCACATGGCCTTCTAGACAGTGCATCTGCATTGCTGTGAAGTTGTCCAGATCTGTGCTGTATTTCAAAGTCATATTCTTGAAGATGCTGTATCCTCCGGGCTATTCGATCTTCGGGGTTCTTGAAATTTAGTAGCCAGTATAATGAAGCATGGTCGGTTCCTAGAATAAAATGTCTGCCATAAAGGTAGGGGTGGAAGTGTGAAATTGCCGTCACCATGGCCAGAAACTCCCTGCGTGTAAAACAGTAATTTCTCTCAGGCGTATGCAATACTTTACTGAAGTTTTCTAGTGGTCTTTCCTTCCCATCTTGAACCTGAGATAACACAGCTCCAATGCCTACATCACTAGCATCAGTGTCCNTCCTTCCCATCTTGAACCTGAGATAACACAGCTCCAATGCCTACATCACTAGCATCAGTGTCCAAAATGAATACATACACCCTCACTTTTCGGGAAACCCAGGACTGCTGGAGATATCAGAATTTTCTTTTGTTTACAAAAAAACATCTTCAAACTCAGTAGTCCAATGAAATCTCCTTTTCATCTCAGTCAGTTTATGTAGTGGCTTGGCAATTGTGGCGAACCCAGGTACATATCGACGGTAGTAGGCACATAATCCCAGAAAACTCAGTACTTCGGTTTTGTTAGTTAGCGTTGGCCAATTTCTTACCGTGTTGGTCTTCTCAGGGTCTGTTTCAATCCCATGGGCCGACACAACATGTCCCAAGAAATATATTTTCTTTTGAAACAGATGGCAATTCTTAGGAACCAGTTTCAAGTTGGCTGCGGCCACTTTCTGGAATACAGAGTCTAAGCAAGATAGATGCTCTTCAAATGTCCTTCTTGTCACAACAATGTCTTCTAGGTAAACCTGACAGATATCTAAAGGCAGGACTTTTTTCATCAGGCGATCGAAGGTAGCAGGGGCATTACATAGCCCAAAAGGCATAACTTTGAACTGCCATGTTCCTTTCCCTTGGACACAAAATACAGTCTTCTCTTGGTCCTCTGGGGTCACCTCGCACTGCCAGTACCCACTTTTCATGTCCAAAATATAAAATCATTTTGAACCGGCCAGGCTGTTGAATGTCTCATCAATCCTTGGAAGCGGATAAGAGTCTTTCTTTGTCACATTATTAAGCTGGCAATAATCTACACAAAACCTCAACGAGCCATCTTTCTTCCTAACAAGTACAATGGGTTATGACCATGGACTAACTAATGTTTCTATCACATCTAACTCCTTCATTTCCTTCAGAATTCCCTCAACTGCCTCGTGCGAAGCTAGTGGCAGTCGTCTTGGTGGCTGCTTTATGGGCCTGGCATCTCCTGTATCAATGTGATGGCAGGTCACGTTAGTCCTTCCAAGGTAATTTGGTCCACATGAGAAGGCATCCCCGTTTCTCTGCAGTAATTCAGAGACAGCCTTCTCCTGTCGCCAGTTAAGATTTTCCTTTGTTCTTACTAGCAATTCCTCCAGTACTTTTGGTAAATGACATTCTATTTGTTTTACTCTAGAATCTTCTGGAACATTGGGAAGTACCTGTGTGACCTGCTTGCAAACATCTATTACAGCCCCCTCCTCAGGACGAATGGCACTATAGGACAAATTTATCATTCTAACTGGAAAACTGTCAGAATTAGAAGAGACCAAAGTCCTTGCTAAAACAACGTTACCTGACAGGACACCAATACTCTCTGCTGACTCCATTAGACCCAGACTTTCCTTGACCCCTGCCTGTAATGACAATTTCACTAGAAGCGGGCAGCACTGTGGGTTGACCACATACTACCGGGCAGCTTATTGGGGAGGACAAATCATGCTGTGTTGACACCACCAACTCTGTACTGCCTACCCGTAACTCACCAAGTTGAGTATTGATACAGCACCCCAGCCTACATAGTACATCAAACCCTAAAAGACATTCATCCTCTATTTCTGCTATGTAAACATCGTGGGTCACCAAACCTCAAAATCACTTTTCTCTTACAGATAAATGGTGTGGTGTCACTGTTACTGTAATCAAATAGCACCATTCCATGCTGTCATCGGGTGATTGCTGGGGGGAAGGCCCGATGATGTCTGGTTTTACTACTGTTATGGTCGCCCCAGTGTCGATGACCATCTGGCAAGGAACTTCATTCAGGCTGCCCTCCACCAGTATTGCATCCCAATCCTATTTCACCGACCGTGCATGTAAGAACATTAGGGCCTTCCCTCCAGCAGTCACCGACCTTCGCCCCCTAAGATCGGTGTTTACTACAAATTTTCCAAACATGCTGTATTCTCACCTGCCTCTCGCTGCCTCTTTTCCCACTGCTGCTTCTGTTGCTACTGCTGCTGTTGTGGGCAGTTGGCTCTCAGGTGCCCTGGCTGTCCACGTGACCAACTCTCAGGCCGTTTAGCTGGGGGGCGGTGAAGCTCTATAGCATGGACCCTGGAAGCGATCGCTCATAAACGTCTGCATCTCCTTCAGTGTCTTCTTGATGCCGTTGTCGTCGCCTTCATTCAGCACCACTGCCCATACCGGACGTCGGGGTGCGGCCCCCTGTCTTGCTGACTCCACCTCCAGTGCTCTGGCCAGGACGTCCTGCAGGTTGTGGGGTGCAACCAGGCTTACTGCTTGCCGTACCTCTGTGTCGGCGATGGCATAGATGAAGAAGCCGACTGCGATGATGTCGCGCACCTCCTTAGAGCACCCTTCCAGAGATAGTTGAGACAGCCACACTATGCCTTGCCATAGCTCCTGCAGTGGCTCCCCTGGTCGCTGGATGCGGCTTCGCAGCTGTGCATGGTGGGCACGTCACAGGTACCGGTCGCCGAAACATAAGTTCCAAGGTCGATACCAGTGTGGGGTACTCCAGTCAACGTCACTTTGGCAGAGATTGTAGTATGCTCAGTGCGGGGCCTCTCAGTACAGCCACGAGGTAGTAAGCCCGGTGTTCGATTGTCCAGCGATTTAGGGTGGCGACTATTTCAAACTGGTGTTGGTACTCCCGCCATGAAGTCTGGCCGTCGTAAGGGGCGAGCTTAATCAAGACCCTCTTCCCCACTCCTGGGTGCACAACAACAATGCGCAGATCTTCTTGCTCCCCTCCGAGGTTGCTGTATTGATTGCGTTTTGCAGTGCTTCTTCACTTTTTTTCGGCTGTCAATGTGGTGGTAGTTGAACTCTGTTGGCGAAGAAATTCCTGCAATTTCTTTTCTAATGCACTCATTTTCTGTTTCATTTCATTCTTGACACTGTCCATCCTGTAATTTACACTGTTCACTATTTCATTTTCACTGTCCATTCTTTCGTTTACACTGTAAATTTTCTTGTCCACACAGTCCATTTGTGTATTCACTAACTCGCTAATGCCTTCTATTTACCTGTCTACATTTTCATTTACACTTTTTACATTGTCTATTACAGAACTAATTTGGTTATTTAGAGTTTCATTCACCCTTTCTTTTAGACTAATAATTTTGTTACCAAGGCTATTTACACTCGCACTCACATTGACCATTTGGCTACTTAGTCCCCCAATTAATGCTCAAAGTGCTTCCAGTTCTGCATACATTTTTCTAGTGAACATTCACTGTGATGTTTGTGCAAAACAGTCTTAATATTTTGGCCTACAGCTATCACAATTACTTAATTTGTTGTAATATCACTAATTACCAAGCTATTGCCTAACTTTATTTACAATTGATTAATTAATAATTGCCTCCATCACACTTCTGACACCAGTGTTATATGGGACGCCTAAGGGGTGTATCTGAGTTCATGAGGAATGGAGGTCTTAATAAAAAGAAAGGAACTAAATTGGATTTCTAATTTATTCACACAGCTATTATTTACAGCATTAAAATTATGTCTTCACTATTACTCTTTTTATTTAACAGTGAGCACAATATTTAATGTCTATTTCAACTCTAATTAACTTCCTGCTTAATGTCTCTGTTTGGTTACAGTAAATTAACTCATACTCATCATTAACACATGTTCGGTCTATCTGTTGCCATCATTTGTAATGTCTTTCACTCACGCATCTAGTCCAATAGTCGAGCCTGCCAGTCGCACGGCTTGATACTCGCAGTCGTAGATTTCCCTTCTACTGGTCACTTCTCTCACCGCTCATCTTCTATCGCTTGGAACTCAGACACTCATCTATTCAACAAAAACTCCTGGCCCGGAGACCCATCGCACAATTTATACTCTGCTGGCCTTGACGTGGAAAGTTTTACGCACCCCGAGTCATGCGGACAGAATCTAGGGCAGTAAACAACTAGAAAATTCTTCAGATAGACGTAGAAACTCAATACAGCGCGCGCCGCAAAAAGGATTATCGTGTTGGCTCGCTTTCTGTAACTGATACCCAGCCACCAGCCTATCGCTCGCCTGTCATTCAAAACAATCCATTGACTTGCTGCTGCCACTATCATATAACTGCTGTCCTTCACTTCCACTTGCTCGTGCGGTATGCAAAGCAGCGAGCACATAAAAATAATTTGGTAATCTGTAGAAAATAGATGCAAGAGTACACAGGAGATTAGTTTTAAAGGTAACTACATTATAGCACATAATATGTATGGATTCAAGACTTTCCTAATGCTGAAAATAAACTGGTAGATTGTATGGTACATAATTTTAGTTCTTGTAAGTACATGAGCTGACAGTAAATCCTTCATTATTGGACTTTATGCAGACCAGTCTGAAAGGAGACAAGGCAGCCACNATCCTTCATTATTGGACTTTATGCAGACCAGTTATAAAAATTTACTGAAGATGATGGTCGTAAGACATGCCTGCGAGCATGAATTGACAAAACCTTGTGCCTTCGGCTGTCCTAGGAGGTGATCATAAAAAACAATTAAATGACATTTACACTTAAAAAAGCAGAAGCATTCCACAAGTAGGGTCAAGTTTAGTCGAAAACTCCCAGTCATGGATGAGTGGGAAGTTTACTTGCAAGAAGGAAAGTGAAAACATGATTTGAGAGAGACCAGGCGTAAGTTCTGTTTTGCAGCAGATGAAGCTTTGAGATTGAAGTTAATTTATGACCAGAAGGTGGAAACGATGGTGACAGGCAGGAAAAATCAAGACAAGATGTGGGCATAGATGTAGCAAAATGTAAAACAGAGGTTGGTAGATTTGTTAAGGGCTGTCTAGGTAAAACATACCTTTAAGTCATTAACTTGGAATCTATGTTATTAAAAATGCCATGAATGTAGACTGTCCAACTGAAAAAGATTAAATTTCTAATCAACTTTTGAAAGTTAGTTTTCTGGGTATGTGATGAAATGTCATGTGACGTGAACAGTATTCAGAAGTAGAGCTGCGGTGGCTGAGTGGTTAGACTGCTTGCCTCCCCCCAAGGCGAACCGGGTTCAATCCCCGGCCAGGTCACTCCCGGGTTTTCGCAAGTGGGAATCGTGCCAGACGATGCCACTGGTTGGCATGTTTTCTTGGGGATCCCTGCCCTTGCATTCCGGTGCTGCTCCATTCTCACCTCATTTCACCCACATCGGATTGAAAAACCTCGTTGTTAAGGGCCACCCAAATCTCTCAACTCAACTCAGTATTCAGTAGTCGTATAGAAACAATGGTAATAAATTGCTCAGCACAAAAATTAATCAATATGAGAGGGTATATGTAATGTTCAGGAGTGGTGAGATGCAGCTGTGTGCAGTCCGAAAGCATTTGGGAGATTTTTGTCAGTATTGGAAGCAACAGTATAAGGCACAAGTAAAAAGGGGTGTTGACGTACATGAATGCAAGGGAACTGAGTAAAAGAACATCTGAAATTGGTAGTTGTTCTAAAAGAACGGGTCTGAATAACAGACATGAAAAACAGAGAGTTTCCTGTAGTAGGAGACAGGGGCATGCGCATGTGAGAGCAATTGGGGTGATCACCCCCGTACCCCCTCGAAATAGTTGTCACAGTATGATATTGTTGGATTTAAAGTAACGTTCGGATCCCACAGGAATGCAGTCTATTTCCTGGCTACTAGCGAGACATATTACTAAATAGGAGGAAGGCCAGAGCATGCAGGTGGGGTACAGCGCTAGTACAAATGGACAGTTTGTGTACACTAGTACACTCAACCTATCTGTTTGCTCCTTCTACATCCATGGTCTTGAAAATTAAAATAATATTTTCATTCCTTTATGGCGTTCTGATTTTTATGTACATCAGTGCAATTATTGGAAAATTACAGAGAAATAACCACAAAAAAAAAACTGAAAGGTGAGACTTACTATTTGACTAAGACAGCTGGTTATCCCTTAAGTGGGGTGAGCGAGGCCATTTGGTAATGAATTGCATGTCAGACTTCTTGGCTAGAGACACATGTTACATTACTTGTACCTGCGGGTAAATGTGAACCTTGATTAGGTATTTCATAATCTTGCACCCTCTACAGCACCTGGCTGAAATTTGCCACCACAAAGAATGCGTACCAAAGAAGAGAGATATAATGTACAGTAACTGACTCACTGCTTACTTGGAACTTTTTGAAAGCCCTGATTGTTTAAAGTAAAACTTTTTTATTACTGTTGAAACTGTTGTGAGGTGAGGTTTGCCCTCACGTACGTGGACGGAGCTGCTGTGACGTCACCTATCGATTCCTTCTCTGTATTCCCCGTCCTCAGTGTTGATTCTCCATGTTCCACCCCTACCTCTTCTTCCCCGTACATGCGCTAAGGTTTTGCGACTGTGTTTAAATACGCCGGTATGGCATTTTTCAGATCGCTTTGCTTATTTTTGTGATGTGAGTCACGTTATCCAGGATTAATCTAGAGGCATTTTATGTAGAGAGTTGCATAAAATTAAATTAATTTCTGTGCCCGTTCAAAATTCCCTTTGGCCAGCCACTTCTCGGCATATTGGAGCTTCACTCGTTACCAGTTTGTTAGCAGTTGGACAGTTTCTTAAATGGCATCCACCATGTACCTTTTCTCGCAGCTATAGGTTTAAATATTATCAAAAGTTTATGAGCCATTGTAATCTTTTTTAATATTTCGTATTTTGTGCTACAGCTTTGATGGCGTTCAGGGTGCCTGTGGCACTGTGAACATTTTAATGTGTTTCCACTGACATTTCATTCATTGGTAATTTTGCTATGTAGAAGTTGTCACCACCCCAGAGGAACTGGCCTGGGAAGTCTCGTTGATCCTGATAAAACAACCTGGGGGAGACACTTCTCTACAATAAGGATCACTATGACCAACCTCCAATTAAAGACCCAAGTGGGTGGATAGAGAACCGGGCAGGAAGGAAAGAAATAATTGAGGTTTTGATAGCAGACCTTGAAACGACACAAAAATTTGTTTGAATATATGCAATTTGGTGGATAGCTTCCACGTGGCAGGCTCTACTTATATTTTTAATATCCCTACTGATACAACAATGTCCCCTACCTGCCAGCAGTGGTATGTCACCCTACAATTAATGCTCAAATGTCGACCTTGTTTCCGAGTCAAGCTGCAGTATTAGTTATTGGCGCAATCTGTTAATAACTTGCTCTATCTGTACACAAACAGGCTTGTACGTACTACCAGCTGCTGACACGAGTAGCCTTGTAACTCAAAAACAATAACCTTGTTTATTACACTTTTTATGTTATTTTTAAGTGTCCTGTGCGTGGCCAGCCAAAATTTTTGTGTGTATATAGGAATTAAATTCTTTTATTACGTCAAGTCTGAGAAGGTTTTGACATGTACTTCAGCTCGTCTATTGTCAGTNATATAGGAATTAAATTCTTTTATTACGTCAAGTCTGAGAAGGTTTTGACATGTACTTCAGCTCGTCTATTGTCAGTTATTTGCAAATATTTTTTCCACTCTTCCTCCTAGTTTCTGCAAGTGGGAATATTAAAGTATTTCAATTGTTCTTCATTACAGATAGAAAGAAATTTTAGTGTAACTTATTTGTCCTAGATTAATAATTTTGTAATTTTTAATATGTTTCTTAGAGATAATTTGATGCTTACTGCATTAAACGTGTCTTTTATGTTTCTCATCACGTTTTTGGTCAAATAAACAGGACTATGTGCTTCCTTTTTTTTTTNAACTTTTTTATTACTGTTGAAACTGTTGTGAGGTGAGGTTTGCCCTCACGTACGTGGACGGAGCTGCTGTGACGTCGCCTATCGATTCCTTCTCTGTATTCCCCGTCCTCAGTGTTGATTCTCCATGTTCCACCCCTACCTCTTCTTCCCCGTACATGCGCTAAGGTTTTGCGACTGTGTTTAAATACGCCGGTATGGCATTTTTCATATCGCTTTGCTTATTTTTGTGATGTGAGTCACGTTATCCAGGATTAATCTAGAGGCATTTTATGTAGAGAGTTGCATAAAATTAAATTAATTTCTGTGCCCGTTCAAAATTCCCTTTGGCCAGCCGCTTCTCGGCATATTGGAGCTTCACTCGTTACCAGTTTGTTAGCAGTTGGACAGTTTCTTAAATGGCATCCACCATGTACCTTTTCTCGCAGCTATAGGTTTAAATATTATCAAAAGTTTATGAGCCATTGTAATCTTGGCATGGTATACTGCCCTCCCTTTTTTTTTAATATTTCGTATTTTGTGCTACAGCTTTGACGGCCTGCAGGGAGGGTGCCTGTAGCACTGTGAGCATTTTAATGTGTTTCCGCTGACATTTCATTCATTGGTCATTTTGCTATGTAGAAGTTGTCACCACCCCAGAGGAACTGGCCTGGGAAGTCTCGTTGATCCTGATAAGACGACCGGGGGAATACACTTCTCTACAATAAGGATCACTATGACCAACCTCCAATTAGAGACCCAAGTGGGCGGATAGAGGACCAGGCAGGAAGGAAAGAAATAATTGAGGTTTTGATAGCAGACCTTGAAACGACACAAACATTTGTTTGAATATATGCAATTTGGTGGATAGCTTCCACGTGACAGGTTCTACTTATATTTTTAATATTCCTACTTATACAACACTATCCCCTACCTGAATGCCAGCAGTGATATGTCACCCTACAATAAATGCTCAAATGTCGACCTTGTTTCTGAGTGCATGCCTGCACAAGCTGCAGTATTAGTTATTGGCGCAATCTGTTAATAACTTGCTCTGTCTGTACACAAACAGGCTTGTACGTACTACCAGCTGCTGACACGAGTAGCCTTGAAACTCAAAAACAATAACCCACGGAGCACTTGTTTATTACACTTTTTATGTTATTTTTAAGTGTCCTGTGCGTGGCCAGCCAAAATTTTTGTGTGGATATAGGAATTAAATTCTTTTATTACGTCAAGTCTGAGAAGGTTTTGACATGTACTTCAGCTCGTCTATTGTCAGTTATTTGCAAATATTTTTTCCACTCTTCCTCCTAGTTTCTGCAAGTGGGAATATTAAAGTATTTCAATTGTTCTTCATTACAGATAGAAAGAAATTTTAGTGTAACTTATTTGTCCTAGATTAATAATTTTGTAATTTTTAATATGTTTCTTAGAGATAATTTGATGCTTACTGCATTAAACGTGTCTTTTATGTTTCTCATCACGTTTTTGGTCAAATAAACAGGACTATGTGCTTCCTTTTTTTTTTGTCTATCGTGGATAATGTTTCTTCAGTTCTGATTTACTTATAGCTCCAGGGATAATGTGTTTCTCTTGTATAGCACAGTACCTCAAGTAACCTGAGTGTTAAAACTTTTGCTGCATCTTTAGTCATTCACTGCAGCAGCTTGTGATAAAAAAGGAATTCTCAGCATGTTATATGTTGCCAATTTGTGTATTGCCCTGCTGGTACGTCTGACCTTACAGTGCATGTAATGTTTATGATGAAACAATATTTATGTATCTAGTTTAGCATTTTTGTATTTTTCATTGTTTATTTTAGCATAAGGACATACTTGTTTCAGATATAAAAGCATCTTCTGATAGGGTGATAAAGTTCCATGCTTTACTACCAACGCCTCTAAACTGGGGTAAATTATACACAATTACAGAATAACTGTGTTAGAAACTTAAAGTACTCTGTCTTCATATTTCTTACGGTAATTTACTTTTAATTTAAAATTTTAGTCGGGTAATCTTGTACAAATTATATTTTATTTCAAATTCTTACATTTTATATTTTATACAATTCTGTGGGAGGTTTTTTTTTTTTATGATATATGATAACTGTAAATACCACTTTCTACACTATGGTATTAAAAGTATATAATAAAATGTAATAATGACAGTTCTTTTAGCGTGCAACATTTTGTTAGTTTCTAAGAAATATTTCTCTAAAACTTTGAAAATAAACATGTGCCTTTTCTTGTGTTTGTAGCTATTTATATAACTGTTTCATTCTGTTATGTATAACTGCAACAACTATAGTCTGAATTTTAAATGTTCCATTTTTGTGATTACCTCCTGTTGTATGTAGCTGCTGTGACATTGTATTATAATATGATATGCTTGAATAAAATATTTGTAAATAAATATAAAAGTGTTTCAGCTAATTTTTCTTTTATTTTCACTAATGAATTCAACATTTTAACTATTTTCCAAATTACTTCCATTCAAAATGCATCTAATAATTTTTTTGCATTTTTGCGACTAATTCTGGATATAGGAAATACAGTACAAAATATATTATTATTACATTATTTATGTAAATGTTAACTTATATGTAAAATTACGATATGTATGTTATTTATATGTAAAATTACGATACCTATGTTAGCTATATGCTATTATAGAGTTGATGCTCAAACAACAATATCATATGTGAAATACATCAGTCTCATTTCTTTTCTTAAATTCCTGTGCATAAAAAATGTCATAATATAATTATTTCTTAAAAATAATATATTTCGGTTGTTTATTACTGAGACAGAAACCCAAGAAATATTGATCTTTAGTATAAAATGCACTTGTATGCTGATAAATTTTTCAGCTTATGAGTCACTTATTACATGTACTTATTTCTAGTTAGGTCATCAAGTTTATCATATTTTAATAACACTTCAATTTGGCTTATGGATTAATAAATAATGATAAGTAGATATGTATATGTTATCAAGCTTCCAATTATTCCTACAAGAAGTTGAACTTCTGAAATCACCAGATAGCTGTTTACAAAATAAAAACTAATACAATTTTAGTGCTGATATGCAGTAACATAATAAAAATTACACCACTAAATATATACCCAATATACGTCAGTATGTTCCCAATATATAGTATACTGCCTTATATTTTAAACATGGATAATATATATATATTTAAGTTTACTACATAAACTATAGAAATGTGTGTGGTATGCAAAGTTCTCCAAACTGTCTCCGACGAAAAACTTATGTAGGAAACATGTAAAAAGTATTGCATTAATCTGACTTGTCTTAATACCTTACACAGCATCTACTGCATGTATGGGAATTTAATTAGACTCTTGAATAACTGTTTGAACTTGATGATCAAAATGAAGGTGGTATTGAAGTGACGAAGTTGAGTCAGTTGCTGGCTGGGAGCAGAGTTATTGGCAGAGCCGCGAAGGCATCAAGGAGGGAAGGCGCATGCAGCTGACACACAGGCGGCTCCAGAGAGGGGGTCACAGGGGACATGGATCCCCCACCCCCAAAGAAACCTTACATTTACTTGAAACTGGCCTGTTTATTCGTGCCGGACTATGCTGCCGGTCTATGGGTTTTCTCACGGATCTCCAATTTCCCCCGCCCTTGCATTTTGGTGCTGTTCTATGCTCACCTTGCTTCAACCTCATCAGCTCTCAAACCCCACTTTCAAGAGCCACCCAAATCTCTCCACTCCACACTCCTGTGATTGTTTAAAATCAAAAAAATAAATAATAACAGAATTGTTAAAATACTGACTTTATTTGAATAATTAAATATTGTTTCCTAATTATAATAAGACAATGTCCCAACTCCCAAGACACAAACCGAAAGTCTATACTTGCACCTGCATAATTGGAAAATGACTCCCCCCTCCCCCTATATCGGCTCCTGAGCTGACGGGGAGTGCACATGTGTTGCAGGGCGGGATGTGGGCAAGGTGTGGTGCAAGGTTACTCCCCCCCTCTCTCCCCTATATCCGCTCCTGAGCTGACGGGGAGTGCACGTGTGTTGCAGGGCGGGATGTGGGCAAGGTGTGGTGCAAGGTTACTCCCCCCCTCTCTCCCCTATATCCGCTCCTGAGCTGACGGGGAGTGCACGTGTGTTGCAGGGCGGGATGTGGGCAAGGTGTGGTGCAAGGTTACTCCCCCCCTCTCTCCCCTATATCCGCTCCTGAGCTGACGGGGAGTGCACGTGTGTTGCAGGGCGGGATGTGGGCAAGGTGTGGTGCAAGGTTACTCCCCCCCTCTCTCCCCTATATCCGCTCCTGAGCTGACGGGGAGTGCACGTGTGTTGCAGGGCGGGATGTGGGCAAGGTGTGGTGCAAGGAGTGCGGCAAGGAGATGCGGCAGAGCAGCCTACGACGACACATGATGGACTGCCACTGGCCTAACAGGGGCGAGGTGTGCCAGTACTGCGGTAAGACCCTGCGCACCCGCAACAGCCTCCACAGCCACGTCTCCGTCTACCACCGCCAGATCAAGAAGCTGCTGCACCCGCTGCCCGCCATCCAGATCTTCCCTGACACCTCCGCTTGAGCCGCCGACCTGGCGAGACTGAATCTCACCGCTGGTAGTATGGACGCAGATGCTGTGCCCGTGGGCACAGCCAGGGCTCTGTTACTGAGTGTTCCCGTTCCCATGGCTCAGCTGCCAACTACAGAGAGAACGTGGGGAGGAGTAACAACTTCTGTGTCGCAACACTGAACTGCTCTTTTGCCTATAGAACCGTCTAAACTAGTGGTTAAACCATTGTAAGACCACAGGCTGTTAAACTCAGAGACAGTGGTCCAGCCCCACCAAATTTACTTGTAAAAAATCTCACCAATTTTTTTAGTTCATACCGCCTAATAACATAGATCTCACAGCTGCGGTACATGTCAAATTTATTGTTGACTTTTAAAAATAGATTTTGCAAATACCATTAGTGTTAAAATTTAAAATACCACACAATAATAAAAACACTTGGCTAAACTGCTGAAAGCAGGATCAACGACTATCTTTCTGAGATAGGCTGCGAACAGATTGATAAATTACGAGTCCATATTCACGTACAATTTTTTTTTCCTTATGTGAAGGTTAGATGGCAACTTTATTTGTCATATTACAAAGAAAATTTTATACGTGGAAAACCTATATTCTTAGCTTGCTTGGACAGCCACAAAGTGCTGCAAGAAGTTTTTGTTAAATAAGAAAAATTTTTAATTTAAAAATGTTGCATGATAGTATGAGAAAGAAGGGTAAGGGAAATGAGGATTACTTTTGTGCATGTAATAAGAGTTGAGTAAATCAATAGTTACAGTTGAGAAGAACCTTGTGGTCTGGTGCAATTGATGCTAGGTTCTGGTACCAGGCCGCGGCCTGGCTGTTGAGAAGCACTCGTCTGAGCCACAATGCTTTCAACTAAAATCAGCTAACTGGTTATAGAAATACATGTTTTGAATTTTTAGGGAAATTTGTATTCTTACCATGCTCCTCATTCCTTGTACTTTCAACTCGTACAGAATATCTTAATAACATTTTCTATCTGTTGCTGATATTATAAAGTACCGAACACTCACATAACTAAGTATTAATGCAACTGGAACACATTCAAGTTACCGTAAATACATTTTTTTGGTAAAAAAAGCCTAAGTATTAGTGGGAAACTAAAGATAAACAAATGATTATGTCACTGTTTGTAGTTGTTTTTTAACGTGTGTGTAGGCACTTTCCGAAAACTTATTGTGGACATGTGTAGAAGATAAAAATCATTCTACATCAGTTTTATACTATAGTGCCAACCAATTAATTTAAAAGCACTTAAATGTTTTTAAAAAAGAAATATTTTTTAAGGATATAATTTTTTTTTGTGATATTATATTAATATTAATCTCATGAAATTACCAGCAATGGAAAATTATATTTTAAAATTTACTTTGCAAAGATTTAATTGTGTTCCAAACATTTCAGAAAGTTATTTTAATTAAAAGTTTTAATTTATCTAACAATTTTATTTAAGTCAAATTTAAGGTTTTTGAAATCTGATACGAGGCATATCCAAAAATTGAGAGTACTCAATTTTTTGTTTAAAAAAAAAAAAAAATTATTTGAACAAAATTACAGGACATTGTAGGTATATGTTACTTATTTTTCCACATAGTCGCCTTCCCGTTCTATGCAGGTTGTAAGTCGTGGCACAAGCTTTTTGATGCCCTCCTCCAAGAACTCTCCCGCCATCTCCTTCGTCTACTTCAAGACCTCTTGTTTCACCTCCTCATCGGTTAGAAATTTTTTTCCACTCATGTGAGTTTTCAGGAAGGTGAAAAGATGAAAATCTGAAGGTGCCAAGTCAGGGGAGTATGCAGGGTGGTTCAAGATATCCCAACCAAACGAGTTCAAAAGTGCCTTGGTGGCGTTGGCCGTGTGTGGATGGGCGTTGTCGTGTAACAAACACACTCCCTTCGTCAACATTTACCTCAGTTTGTTTTGAATTGCTCTCTTGAGCTTTTGTAGAGTCTCACAGTATCGAGCTGCAGTAATCGTCTCCCTCTAAGGCAAAAAATTGATCAAAATGATCCCTTTTTGGTCCCAAAACACGGTTGCCATGATTTTTTTTTTTGGCCAAAATTGAGGTTTTGAATTTTTTGGCAGATGGGGAACCAGTGTGCCGCCACTGTGATGACTGTCTTTTTGTCACAGGTCTGTAATGAGCCACCCATGTTTCATCACCAATCACAATGGAACTCGGAAAATCCTCACCTTCCAATTCAAATCGCTCAAGGAACTCGCGAGCGCTAGCGACTCAATTCAATTTGTGCTGCTCTGTCAGTTGTTTTGGGAGCCGTCTTGAGCACAATTTTTGATATCCCAGCGTTTCTGTAATTGTTTCGTGTAACAGAGATCTGGAAATTTGTGGAAACATCGCAGACATTTCATCCACTGTCAATCGGCGGTCTTCACGAACTGTTTCCTCGATTTTTTTCACCCACTCATCGGTCACAATTGAAGGTCTTCCACTCCTTTCCTCGTCATGAATATTCGTTCTTCCTTCATTAAACTCACGACACCACTTAAACAGGTTCGTTCGGTTCATAGCACCTTCGCCATAAACAGTTTTGATCCATGCAAAAATTTAAGTCAGCGTTTTTCCTTCCACGAGAAGGAACCTTATGACAGCGCGCACCTCGCACTTGGCGGGATTTCTGATTGACATAGTTCACAGAAACGGACACTACAAGGCAAGTTTTGCTACTGACGAGGGTTGCAGTGCTTGTTGTGTTCAGGAGATCCCCCTCCCCCTCCCCCACTACCACTCAGTGTTGCCAACTGTTGAGAAAAAAATTCCCACAGCATGACAGCCCAACATTACTCTTACTTTATGGACACATCTCGTACATGGCTTGCTTGTACTCAAGTTTTAATATCTTGGTATTTTAAATTTTAATTTCATTGCAAAACATAAAGTGTAACAACGGGTGAACCACACATTAAATTTCTAAGAAATTTATTTGTAGTATTTTGGTGATGACATTAATTGCTCGAGCTATAGGTTGAAATAAAAATTATTATTGAAAAATTTTAGAAATTTCTTTGATTCAAGGTATTGTGACACAAGACATCATTGTGTAAACCAAAGGATTACCTACATCTTCTTCTGATTACATTAATTACATTTTGTTTTTGTTAGTTAATATCTCAGCTTTTCTTGTGTTTTTCTCAGTCCACTGTTCAACACCTTTTCACATAGGTGTATATAAAATTAAATACCGGTATCTGTTCAGTTCAATATTAATATTTGTTTTTTAATTCATAGAAAGTTCAAGCAAACACAAGTGTGGCAGTTAGTTACTTGCAAAATGTCCCCCCACCATCCCGGCCCGGCATTGTAATGCCATGGTGTTCAGGTTAACAGATGCTTCTTGCATTAAAAAGAATCATAAGTAATGTGTATATTTCACCAACTTTTTCAGGCTAAATTTTTGGAAAGTGTGAAATCACCAAGAAAAAACTGTATTAATAATCTGTGCTTACAAAGTAAAAAGCACGTACTGATATATGTACAAACCTTTTGTAGCATGTGTTGTAAAGTATGTCTGTTGTCTGTTGAAGGCATGTTAGACGTATGAATATTCATTGAAAGCATGCAAGTGTATTTGAAAGTGGGCTATCGCATAGTAAGTGTTTAAAAAATTAATGAATGAGAATATGCAATAAAGGATATTTTATAGATTGAATTGCAAGACTGAATTCATGATTAATTATTGCTCTGGTTTTTCAGCTGCAAATTAATAAATTTGTGTATATAATTGATTTTTCAAAAATATCTGTAAGTNTTGATTTTTCACAAATATCTGTAATTACATTTAACAATAGTGTTAATGAAAGTATTTACCGGTTAATATCATCTCCACAATATCAAATATGTGTTCTATTTCAAAGTATGACTTATTAAATTTTCATCATGGCTTCCAATATTCCTTCTAACAGTACATTATGTTTTATGTTTCATTTAGTATTCCATTAATATTGTTTCATTATTTGAATGTATCCCCGACTTCATATATGTGACCATTGACCTAAATTTCACTCCCATGTACACAATGCATTTTCTGGCTTTTGAGAAAAAAAAATTTGTGCACAGTTTAATGGCAGAGATTTAATATTTGCCATATATAATTGCACATGCGCATATGTTGTTGCATGGAGTTCCAATACCAGACTTCGCATACAGTAATCGTGCTGGATAATGCCGCTGTTCAGCAGGTTTTCTTAGGGGTCTCCCATTTACCCCGCCCTTGCATTCTGGCACTGCTCTATACTCACCTCACTTCACCCTCATCAGTTCTCAAGACCTCAATGTCATGAACAACCCAAATCTCTCCACTCCACTCCACTACCAGGCAAAATGGATAGGTGGGTGGTTGGGGTCAACAAGGTTTGCCAACTGAAGAAGTGGAATAGCTATTTGTAACCTGTTTACAGGCATTTAAATCATGAGAGTTCCAAGCTTAAAATAATCACGGTATAGCTACAGGTCTGTCTGTAATTGCAAAACTCCCAACCAGAACATAGTTAAATAGGAAAAAGGAACTAAAAAATAGTCATAAGCTTGATATGAGTGTGACATGTTTACGATCATGAGGTATTATTACCAGTCATTATAGATTCTTCTCACAAGGAACAGTAAATTGCTTGCCTCATGGGATTTTGTTGGCAACATTTACAGCAGTATACTCTTGGGGTTTCGAGATCATAACAATATAATAGTTACATACTCTGGTGTTCCAGAGAAACAGGAATAGGCAAGCCCCTGAAAAATGTACAGCAATACTGCCCTAGCACATCAAATGCTGCATTCACCATCTATGTATGTAAATAACAGACAACTGTGAAAACTCATTAAACTGCTTACATTAAGAGGGTGGTAGGTTTATCATGATTTAAACAGCTTTCAATTAATTGTTATAGTAGGGGCTTATGAGATGGGTCATAACATTTTGGTGATAACAGGTCGGTACATTTCCCCCTTAATTATAAGAATACTTGTAAAACATTGAATGTAGATAGTGGTGTGACTGTTGAAAGACTCTGGATGAACTTGACTGGCATCAAATATCAAGACGTGTTTCAAGGGATATGTGTAAATTGCTGCAGCATATAATGCTGGAATTCAGTGCTGGGGCTGCTACGAACATCATTGTAACGATTCTGTAAAATATTTTCAATGATATGAGCTTAAGGAGCCAATGCGCTCAACCCATGTAAACTGAGTGATGTGACACAGTAATAAAATCACTGGACTTATATTCAGGAGGATTCTGGTTCGTTTCTCAGTCTAGCCGTCCTGATGGTTCCTTCAATCAGATCCTTCAATCAGGACGTTCCTTCAATCAGGCCAACCTGATGGTTCCTTCATTCCATGTTCTCTGAGCAACTTACTCTGTCTCTAATGACCTTGCTGAGACGTAGCGCCCTACCTACCTATTTACCTCAACACAAGTATCATTGGTAAACATATGACATGAGCTAAGGACCTTGTCTGGGTTTGGGAACACCGCCACTGATTATGTGACAACTTTAAACCCATAGTCTTATAATATGAGTTGAATTTACAATTGAATCAGACAGATGGAAGACTGTGTGTGAAGAAATCCCTATGAACCAGTAGGTCCCAATTGACACCATGGGGCTGTACTGGCTGGCAGTGACTTCGTAATGAATGGTCTGTGTGTTCAGCTGACATGAATTATGACCCTTCATACTTTTACAAAAGTCTATGACTATAGAATGTCCATTCAGACATGTTACACCCTCCTTAAGGGTTTGGCGTTTTGGCCTATTCCAACAAGACAATAGATCACCACACATCTCTAGAGCTGCCAAATTATGTTTGGAGGAACAAGCATCCCAATTTTGGGTCATGTTCATGTCATGACTAATTTGTTCACCAGACTGAAATGGTTAGTAAGCATATCTGGGATGTTTTTCAAAATTCTGTTGAAACCAGACATTCACTGCTTTAGAAAAATACAAAATTGTTGGCCATTGTTAAAGAGGCATAGTTGTATTTCCTACAGAGTATTTCAGAGAACTTTTGGCATCCATGTACTATTTGGTTCACGCAGTTCTACAATCCAGAGATGGAGCTATAAGTTATTGTATAGGTACCTTAGTTTTTCTGACTTTTCAGTGTACAGTAAAATCTCAGTATAAAGTACTTTTCACTTTAAAGTATATCTTGCAAATCTGCAGCAGATGTAACATCATCAAATACATGTTCAGTATAAAGTATTCAGTATAAGGTACAAAATTTAGTCTATTTGTGTACTTTCTAATGAGAATCTACTGTACTTGGACAAACGTGCTATTCATATCACACTCTGGTATATTTCAGTATGCTAGAAAACTTAACTGTGGAAAAAGTGGTATAAAAGAGTTCACATTATAATGTGCATTGAAAATTTAAAAATGTAGTATAGTTCAATAACTATGCTGCCATAATGTGTATCACACACTTTGGACATATACTCGTACAACCTGGACGTATGTCCAGGTGATGTGGTAAGGACAATGCCAGCTGCACAGCAGGTTACCAGGTAAACTGAAGAGGCGGCCAGTATGGGGAAGGATTCAAACACGTCTGTCTTCTGGCTTAAGGCAGAGAGTACGAGGGGGAGGTGAGAATTTCCAACAAGAAAAGGACAGAATCCTGTGGGCTTCTCACATTGAGTGATTGCAGTTCCCTTCACCCCTTGCTCTCATCTATATACATGGCTACGGTACGGCACTGAATGTCATGCGCCTCATGGAATTCATCTTCACATTTGGGCCAGATTTCAGCATTTATTTATAGATATTTCATCATGATGCTTCATTTCTGCTTATGAAAAGACATGCAGATGCTTTTACTTTGGTGTACATTGTGCTGCAAATCACACAGTGCCACGAGCTGCGAGGAGCAAACGTTATTGGGGGAGAAAGTCAAAAGTGCTTGATGACATGAAATTGATATCTACGGTATAATGGAGTGGAGAGATTTGGAGTGCTCTTAACACGAGGTCTTGAGAGCTCTACAGTTCAATATTCTGTTATGAGCGAAGGTAGGCTTGAAGACTGATGTAAATATTTGTCTAGATAATTGAGAAATTATCTTTTATTCACTATTGTTTTATATTCAAATGTATGTTTCTTATAATAAAGGTCATATGTGCTTTATACATATTACTGCGCAGTGAAACTTTTTGTACAGCTTTGTTAAATAATATAAGTAAAAATTATGCGTTGCACTATGATTCTTGTTTGTATTAATGATGACATAATGATCCAATGTAAGTAGCTGCTGATATTTTATGCAGATTTGTAAGATTTTGTGAATGTAACTTTTATTTGCACAAAGCTAAAATGAAAAAAATGTTATGAACTTTTGCAAAACTGTATAAAAGATATGTACTTTCATGAGAGCTCAGTGTAAATGAAAGTTTAGCTAAAACCTTAACGTTATAGTAAGTTACATACACATTGTGTATTGCCAAACACACAACTGCACTTTATCAACTAAACTCTACTTAAAATATGTAACAAACTGGTATGATGTCATTAGTGTTTGTATAATGCCTATAAAAATACTTAAAAATTAGCTTATTTGTACACCTTTGACAAATAATTGACTTGAATGGACTGCATAGTAAATTAAAGTTGTAATAAATTTTCTGATGAACAAAATTGGTAAAGGTGATGTTATAGGATGTTTAACACAATAGTTCTTACCAACGTTTCCAAATGCAGTTTTAGGTTTTTAATTTGGTCTATAATAATGAAAACCTATGTATGGGTGGATGCCAAGATAAAAAAATTTCATTAAAACAAAAAATGTTCAATTCAATATGATTGTATTACAATCAAAATGAAAGTTTTGATTTTTCATTGTCATTTCAGTATAATGAGTATTCACACAACCCTACAGATTTGTGNAGTATGGGGAAGGATTCAAACACGTCTGTCTTCTGGCTTAAGGCAGAGAGTACGAGGGGGAGGTGAGAATTTCCATCAAGAAAAGTACAGAATCCTGTGGGCTTCTCACATTGAGTGATTGCAGTTCCCTTCACCCCTTGCTCTCATATATATATATATATATGGCTAGGTTACGGCACTGAATGTCATGTGCCTCTTGGAATTCATCTTCACATTTGGGCCAGATTTCAGCATTTGTTTATAGATATTTCATCATGATGCTTCATTTCTGCTTATGAAAAGACATGCAGATGTTTATGAAGCTGAAGCTACGTCACCTTTCATTCCAAGATGCTTTTACTTTGGTGTACATTGTGCTGCAAATCACACAGTGCCACGAGCTGCGAGGAGCAAACGTTATTGGAAGAGAAAGTCAAAAGTGCTTGATGACATGAAATTGATATCTACGGTATAATGGAGTGGAGAGATTTGGAGTGCTCTTAACACGAGGTCTTGAGAGCTCTACAGTTCAATATTCTGTTATGAGCGAAGGTAGGCTTGAAGACTGATGTAAATATTTGTCTAGATAATTGAGAAATTATCTTTTATTCACTATTGTTTTATATTCAAATGTATGTTTCTTATAATAAAGGTCATATGTGCTTTATACATATTACTGCGCAGTGAAACTTTATGTACAGCTTTGTTAAATAATATAAGTAAAAATTATGCGTTGCACTATGATTCTTGTTTGTATTAATGATGACATAATGATCCAATGTAAGTAGCTGCTGATATTTTATGCAGATTTGTAGGATTTTGTGAGTGTAACTTTTATTTGCACAAAGTTAAAATGAAAAAAATGTTAAGAACTTTTGCAAAACTGTATAAAAGATATGTACTTTCATGAGAGCTCAGTGCAAATGAAAGTTTAGCTAAAACCTTAACGTTATAGTAAGTTACATACACGTTGTGTATTGCCAAACACACAACTGCACTTTATCAACTAAACTCTACTTAAAATATGTAACAAACTGGTATGATGTCATTAGTGTTTGTATAATGCCTATAACAATACTTAAAAATTAGCTTCTTTGTACACCTCTGACAAATAATTGACTTGAATGGACTGCATAGTAAATTAAAGTTGTAATAAATTTTCTGATGAACAAAATTGATAAAGGTGATGTTATAGGATGTTTAACACAATAGTTCTTACCAACATNAATTGATAAAGGTGATGTTATAGGATGTTTAACACAATAGTTCTTACCAACATTTCCAAATGCAGTTTTAGGTTTTTAATTTGGTCTATAATAATGAAAACCTATGTATGGGTGGATGCCAAGATAAAAAATTTTCATTAAAACAAAAAATGTTCAATTCAATATGATTGTATCACAATCAAAATGAAAGTTTTGATTTTTCATTGTCATTTCAGTATAATGAGTATTCACACAACCCTACAGATTTGTGNACAATCAAAATGAAAGTTTTGATTTTTCATTGTCATTTCAGTATAATGAGTATTCACACAACCCTACAGATTTGTGTTGCATGCTTTGTTCATCTTTCACCCACACACACAAGTTCATACATTCTGTTATTTTTGTGGAGGTGTCCAGGCATTATGCTTCCAGTCGTCAAGAATGTGAACACTCAGACACAGCGTATGTTTGGCAGTTTGTAGCCTCAGTTGCTGTGCTGAGAAACAATACAAATACTCGTGCTCCTTCTAGAAGTACGTACAGTTAAATAAGCAGTCAAATGTCAATTGTTCAAGTACCTATTTCTGTATTGGCTATCATTAGATACATTGCTGTTGCTATTTGGAAGAAATAATACAGCACTAGTTGACAGCTGACACAGAATTTCACATAAATGTTTTTTCTCCTGAAACAAAGTTTTGAACTATGTTGTTTATACCTAACAGTGTTATAAGTAACCTAAGCTCAATGAAATGAGTGTTACTGGAAGTTTTATTAAAATAATGGGAGCAAGAACTGTATCTAGGGATTCAGGTGTAAATACACTGATTGTCAAAAAATAGTTGCGCCCACAATGTAGTGTTGGATTGTAATGCTATTCAGTAGGAAGGCAAAATTCACCAAGAACAAGAAATTATTACAAACTGAGACTGGTATGAGGCATTTGTGCTGCACGTACGTGTCTCAGTATGATGCTGGTCCACCATGTTTGCGAACAGATGCTGCCCGACATGGCAGCATGGGGTTGTAGAGATCTGCTGCAATAATCCTTCCCCTACAGCTTTAATATTTGCTTGCAGTTCCTGCAGATTTTGGGGTAAGGGTGAAGTTGCAATAGAGCTGCCAATAGCATCACACACATTTTCAAATGGGGATAGGTCTGGCGATGTTGCTGGCCATTACTGTGTATCAGCCGCTTCAATGCATTCTCTTGTGATGGCAGTGGTATGAGGATGAGCATTGTTCTTTTGGAATAAGAGCACTGGAGTTGGTATTCACAAACAGCAGGATCACCGATTGCAGGACACCAGGACATCTGGATTTGTGAAGTATGACAACAAACTGTTTATCTTGGTGCTGCCGTTGCCTCTATGCAAGGATACGTCGGTCATCGCCACCAAGACGAAAGTGAGGCTCATCACTGAAGATTACCTGATGCCATTCTGCATGGCTTCATGACAGTTGGTAACTGCAGCTTTCACAAAAAATGAGAAAGACACTCTACTTCGTGTGCAAATATTATCATCAGGAACAGTTTTCAGTAATTAGGCAGTGTGTCAAAGTTAAAGTCAACACAAACATTCATGTTGTGAAAACTAGATGAACACACACTGTCTAGAAATGTGCCCTCGGGAATCACTGGCACAAATAAATCTAATATATAAAATTCTCCCGTCACATTGTTAGTCACTGAACTCCTCCGAAACGGCTAGACCGATTTTTATGAAATTTTTTATGTGTACTCGGTAGGTCTGAGAATAGATTTATATCTATTTTTTACACCCCTATGTAGTAAGGGTGGCCACCCCCAAACAATTTTTTTTTATTGTTTGAACAAAATTTTTATTTTTTATTTTTTTATGATGTGGCATCAAAAAATAGACACCCTCCTAAATTTTCACCCTTCTACCACCAACCCTTTTTTTTATAGCGATATAGAAATACTTTTTATGGCAAAACAACATTTGCTGGGTCAGCTAGTAAATAAATAAATGTTGCAACAGTAGGCCTACCTGGGAAACTGATGACCATAGTATTCTCTCGTCTCACTATCGTGAAGTTCGGTGCATTGGCTCCAATTTAATGGCAGCACAGGCACGTCATTTGCCATCACAGCTCCAACAGGAGCCAATCGTCATAGTAACTTTGTCACATACACCAATTAAAAATGATGGGTTCTAATTAAAGTGGACTTTGAACCAGTACTAAAAATTTCTGAGTTATGCCAGAAGTTAGACAGGAACCAACACCAGTTTGGCCACTTACTTGCCAAGTGAGCTTGAGTGAGCACAACCATCAACAACATGGAAATTAGTGCATGGTGTGATGAAGTGGTGTTAACGAGAGACCACAAGCCCACAAAACCCATTATCCTGGGCTTATAAAAGTGTGAACCAGGTTTTATGTCACCCACCCCTACTATCCACATTGGCATGCTCAAAGTCTGATCTTTGGCTTCAAAGTATCACAGTGGTATGAAAGTACTAGCAGGGCAAGTTTCATGTGTGACCCCGTGGAGATTACCACCAGAATACCTGTGACACGTCAACGTCAGTCGGGCATCCTATTATTGTCCGTACTTTGTGAGCTGTCTTTTNTTTCATGTGTGACCCCGTGGAGATTACCACCAGAATACCTGTGACACGTCAACGTCAGTCGGGCATCCTATTATTGTCCGTACTTTGTGAGCTGTCTTTTTTTGCAGGTGCCTTTCAGTAAGATGCCCTATTTGTGCTGATGCTTAATTGTTTTCTAGCTTATTGGAAACCCTCGTGCTCTATGTGTTCATCATGTATACCATTGTGATAAACTTTTACGCAGCCCTACTCAAAGATTGTATACTTTTTTTTCAGATTTGTATATTACATAAATAACTTTATTTCCCAAAAGCATTGTTTCTTTTCCTGTATTTTGTCTGTGTAATAAACAAACAATGTGAAATATCAAATTTACAAATAAATTTTTTTTTGTTAACGTTATGGTTTTTTATTGCGTTGTTATACAATAAAAGTCTAGAAGTGATAGTTCCTCCTGATTCTAATATTCTCCTAACCACATGGATCCCAATTGGTGCTCAGAAAGAAGCTAGTAGTACCAGAACTTGGGCATGAACCATACCGGCAGCCTCCTTGCCACATGATTGTGACACTTCAGCTGGCACCGTCTCTGACGACTGCCTAGTTAACTTGAGAACAGCAGTAGAATATTTAATAAACACACATCTACTACTTGGTGTTTTACGATACGCTACATCTTGTTAGAGAAAACTGAATCTGTTTTGCCTGTACTTAGTGTATGATGAAGGAAGTTTGATTAACTGCAGTGAATGAGCAATGATGGGATCTGTCCCTTTCGCTTATTTACCTTTCTTATCTTTTTTGTTCCTATTTTTTTTACAATAAATTACAATTCATCATTGTCTGCACGAGATGCCTTATTATCAAATTATGGTATATTATATTCTAACAGTATACAAGTACAGGCCACTAACTGTAGGAAAGGTTTATAGGGCATAGTCTAGCCGACATAAAATAGCTTCTACTTCGCAGCTCTCTGCTTCTTCATCGGCTGATAGGGAAAAGGATGAAGGCTGTGACCTCATGTGTATAGAGTTACACTTACCTTCACAGCCACAACCAATCAGCCCATATGTGCCATTTGGATGGGTAATGGATAGGGGCTTATCGCTGCACGCACCGAAACCTTTCCTAGGCTGCGTGGCCTGTAAAAATTGGTTTTCGATCAGAGAGATTATGCACCCTCTGATGATATGCAGTTAATAACGACTCCCGCAGCTCAGATATTAAAGGACTGCACGTCTCTTGTTGCAGGCAATGTCGACTGGGACGGGTCGGAAATCTTCCCGTGCCACCACTGTGGGAAGGTGTTCAAGCGCAAGTGCCACCTGACGGTGCACATTGAGAACCTGCACGGCTCGAAGGCAGGGCCCTTCACGTGCGTGATGTGCGGGACACGGGCCAAGAATGCCGAGAGCATGAGGAAGCATGTGGCTCGAGTCCACGCGAACCAGTTCACTTAGCTGTCGGTACAGTTGTGTGCGCCTGAGTGACTTTTGCCAGAGTCCGTTGCACTTGAATGTTGACTTGAAAATATATCAATGTTGTTGTTGTTATTATACTTTATTGTACATATTCTGTTTTCATTAATGATGTTATGAAACTTTGTTAGCTCTATGTTTTCACATTATTATGGAAATATTTCTGCACAGCAGCAATTGAGATGATTGTTCCAAATGTTTGTTTTCCCAATAAATTACATATTTTCAACCATGTATTTGTTTAAACTGATTAACATGAGTTTTATCAACGTTGAAAAGTACATGTAGAATATGGTCTAAACCGATTAACGAAGATGGTATAGCCGTTAAATGTGAAACTGAAACTAATTGTATTGTAAATATAAAGAAAATGTTTTTCAAATAAAACAAAGTGTAGAAAATATCTAACAACAAAGTTCTGCGACGACTTCTAAATGTTTTGTCATAGAAAATTATTTAATGCAGATAATTGGGGTAATCCATATTATTTTGCATTAAATTTTGTAATTTGAAATCATAATTAGTTTCTCTAACAGTAGGTCCAACATGTTAAATTTTACAACAAAGTAGTATTGTGTTACTATGCTGAATCTCAGGGGGGCCGCAGTGACGTAATAGTTGGACTACTTGCCTCCCACCAAGAGGAACGGGGTTTGATTCCCTGCAGGGTCACCTTGATTTTTGCACGTGGGAAATATGGCAAATGTTGCCGTTGGGCGGTGAGTTATCTCGGGATGCTGCCATTTCCTACACCCTTGCATTCCACCACTGCTGTCTTCATGTCATTTCTTCCTCACCTGTGCGAAAGGTGTCTCAACTCAACTCTAGATCTCAGTTTTCAAGGAAATCTTATAAAAATTTGACAATCACAATTTGACAATCACAATGGACAAAACTCACCGCAACATCATACAAGTGTCAGACTGTAGAGTTAGATTGTGTGAATAATGCGCCAACAAAACACACATATTTTTACTGCTAAATGAGTAACACAAGTTAGATACTCATTAGTGGAGGTTTCATTTATAATTCACAGATAATCTGCAATTTAGCACTGTTTGATATCACTGCTTCCACAAACTGTTTAAGTTCATGCTCTGATCCTTGATGCAATGTTCCCTTGCAGTAAGAATAGCATGATGAGGATTATTTGCCTGCCAAGCATTGTAATTTATGGTTTTTGACATTTTTGCACAAATGTATTTGGAAACCAGTTTTGAGTACTAAAACAAAGGAATTATTTTCAGATTACAGCAACAGCTTTGGCAGAGGACGCAGACATTTGTTCAGTTATACAACATTGATACTTAGATCTCTAGTACCTTCTGTAATGCTCGCTACAAACTCATGTTTCAACTCCACATTCAACGATATATAGACTATGCATAGTAATCACTTTAGACCACACATTTCATGTTTTCTATTTCCTCGGTTTATATGTTTATAATAACAATGCATTTGCAGTTTGTGTTGTTCAGTTTTAACCTGTATAATTCCTAAAAATAATAGAATAACACAAAAAGTGTTTTCACTAAGGAAGGCTAAATTTTAGTTATAAAACTTGGGCAAAGCGGAAAATAGGCCTGCACAAATCATGCTTTTTACATACAGTTTTTCTATTATTCAAACAGTATTTTGTCTTGTTTTATGAGGAAGGTTAAAAGTATAGAACAAGGCATCTGAAGAATTGTGTTTTCAAGTCATAAGGAATGTAGGTAATCTGTGGACATTGCCAGAAGTATATTGTTACGTGAATAATGCCTGTGTAGGCTGTTCACTGTGAACGAGCACTTCTGAAAGCCCTGTATGCACATTGTGTATTCTTCCACCATATGTCTAATTAACATTGCCATGGGCCTGATCGCTGCATGGTCAAGTGAAACCGTGAAGTTATTAGAAAAATAAATGTTTTACAAATTTGCTAATTCTTACACTTGCAAGCATTTAAAAAAAAAACAGAAAGCAAAAGTAATATAACTTCAGTATTCACAGATGTTTACCTAACACTTTTAATTCAACGTTAAGACATGGAACTATGTACTTTCCCTCCATCANTATTATTCAAACAGTATTTTGTCTTGTTTTATGAGGAAGGTTAAAAGTATAGAACAAGGCATCTGAAGAATTGTGGTTTCAAGTCATAAGGAATGTAGGTAATCTGCGAACACAGATTTTGCCAGAGGTTTATTGTTACGTGAATAATGCCAGTGTAGGCTGTTCACTGTAAACGAGCACTTCTGAAAGCCCTGTATGCACATTGTGTATTCTTCCACCAAATGTCTAATTAACATTGCCATGGGCCTGATCGCTGCATGGTCAAGTGAAACCGTGAAGTTATTAGAAAAATAAATGTTTTACAAATCTGCTAATTCTTACACTTGCAAGCATTAAAAAAAAAACAGAAAGGAAAAGTAATATAATTTCAGTATTCACAGATGTTTACCTAACACTTTTAATTCAACGTTAAGACATGGAACTATGTACTTTCCCTCCATCATTACCAACTTAACTGCATGCATGCCAGTCGTTGTGTCCATTAAAGTATATGCAGGAAGGGGCAGCGGCATTTTTCAAAGGTTGATGTCAAAATTACTCAGTTAACTGTGAACAACCTATAGAAGATACTCTTTTTTGGGCCCTTGCTTTACAAGGAAAGCGGCCTAGGACTACCAAAAACATCTCTAACCACACCATCTTCATCAGTTGCAATCATGCCATTTCTTCACAAGAGATGCTCAAAGTTTGTTACTGCTCCATACTTTGAATGAGTTTTGCATACATGCAGTGCAGCATTGTAATTAACTGTTATAGAAGCCATATGCGACTGCACCACAGTACCCTTGGGTGACTGCAGACCAACAGGTGTGTAAATCAGAGCTTTCAGAAAACTTTACAGAAAATATTGTGGTATGAGCTTTAGTGACCTTATTGACCAATTTACAGGCCTACTGGGGTCCTCCAACTGTAGTATATTTGCGTCTCGTAACAGTTGGTACATGCTCCTGCCTCTTGGGCTTTGTAGTGATGAAGCCAGGGTGTGAGACGTCATACAACATGTTGGTGCTGTGATGTTATCATAGCTTTCATTGATATAATTGTTCTTATTCATTTTTAATCTCTTTTGCAGTTATATTTATTGTTTTGGAGTTTAATAGAAAGAGTAAGTACGTTTGAACTCTTGTGTTGTTGAAAATAAAAGTGCAAGGAATTAAAAGTTGTGTTTCAAGAACTCCTTCAACTTTTAGAAGTGTACATAATATCATATGAAGGTAGACACAGTAGTTAAGTAGATTCTGTTAATTTGGCAGCAAATGACGGCCAACAGGTGTATCCCCTACAACACATACCCATGCGTAATTTATGAATCATTGTTGATAAACGTAGATTTGACCTATATGTTTGATTTAGCAGGTTTTCTCATATGTTAAACTTTCTTGATCCACTGCATCCAACTAACTAAATCCTGATCTTCGTTATGATGTAGAAACCACTGGCAGAAATGTATTGTGTAAGATCAACCGGGAGCAGATACTATGTGTCAGCATGATGGAGTTGCATCTACTGTGAGCCAACAGTTGTTGGAAAACACTTAATAAAACATCCTGAAAATCCAGAATCAACTATTTTCGTAGCAATTCTATGTCCATGTGTTGCTAGTCACAACTTATAAAACACTTCTACGTCGCAGGGCTGTAAGCTGGAATCACAAAGTAGGTAAGTAGACAGAGGTGAAACAGCCACTTATACCGTGAACTCCAGCCGCACACATATGCCGGCAAAATGGCGTCGCTGGCCAGCAACATGTCGGAACACGATTTGCCATTCAGCACCTGGTACTTACTCGCCAGCTGGCAGCCTAGCGAATAGAGAATCTTTTACAGCATGTGGTAGACATTAAGACTCAAGGCCCATTCCTAGAGCCTCACGCAGCCGATCTGCAAAACGTACACCTACGACAAAGGAACCACCACACAAGTTCAGCTCTGTATGTTTATCTATTTTGTGCTAAAGCATTGATTGGATTAGAAATGTGCCACAGGTCTGATAGGCTGCCTGATGCACCCACGACCCTTGATATTTCCTGAACTCTCGGTTACACTACATGTTACTGTATTGTATGGTTATACAGTCATGAGACAGTGTAATGATCATGTTGTCAGGTCATCTCCTTGCCAGTGGACAACTGCCACCAAAAAAAAAAAATTACTGTATGCCTGCATCCTAAATTCTTTCTAGGCTGTGCTGTACATACCAGTANAACTGCCACCAAAAAAAAAAAATTACTGTATGCCTGCATCCTAAATTCTTTCTAGGCTGTGCTGTACATACCAGTATACACAGGCTGTAAGAATTATTTTCTATGAACACCAAGAACATAAACCTGGATTCATTAAATTGCTAACCCATATATAAAAATTTGGTGGACGCACTAACATATGTGAAGTATATAATATATTTAAAGGCAGCAAAGTATTAAAAAACCTATAATTACGGGATAGCCAATCTTTCTCTGAGAAATTTAATTTCTACATAATTAAGTCTAACTTAAATATGTTTATAACTATTTGAGGGTGTTGATGCAGTAACATATAAAAATTAATTTGTAATTTTAAAAGTTGCAAGTTAGAAACTTAGTACCATAGTCTATGTTTCAGCAAATTATTTCTTGTGTATATAGTAAAATATATTTGTTTTGCATTTTCCTCAACCAGTACAAGGAAGAAATACATTTTAGTCCTTGTTGGATTTGTACGGAGGTCCACGACAGTTCTGCAGCTGACGGCATGCCGATGTTTGGTTGCAGACTGCGCGGACAACAGATCACAGCAGACGACATGCGAGCTGTGCGGCAAGGAGATGCGGCGGTCCAGCCTGCGGCGCCACATGCTCGACTGCCACTGGCCGAACAGCGGGGAGGTGTGCGAGTTCTGCCACAAGTGGTTCAGGACCAAGAACAGTCTGCAGACGCACCGCTCTCGCCGGAGGTGCCAAGCCTTCCCCCAGCTGTAGGGCTCGCATGCTGCTGCAGTATGGCAAATAAAAGTACTTCTGTGTCGTGATGTGTACTATTCCATGCCCCTCCTCTCAGGGGTGGATCCAGAAGGGATGGTTACAGGGGACGTCATCTCCCGTACTCAAAACCTTCACATTGACATTAGACAGTCCTGTTAATGTTTAAAATACTGATTTAATTTAGTTAATTTAACATTGTTTCCTAAAAAGTACGAGGCAGTGCCCCTTGGAAAGTGAACCCTCGCCCCCCTGCAAACACCAAAGTATAAATTCCACTGCTGCCTCCTGGTGTTACCTCTGTTACGTACTCGCGTGTGTAAACTTTGGAGGTTCTGCCATTCTGCGTCGCAGTACAGCTTACACAATGCTAGTGGCACTGGAAGAACCAAATTATAACATCATCCGCNTTCTGCCATTCTGCGTCGCAGTACAGCTTACACAATGCTAGTGGCACTGGAAGAACCAAATTATAACATCATCCGTGCAGCTCAAGTGTGGCTGGATCCCCACGGCAGAGTAGAGGGCGCTGGACTGCAAATGACATATGTTCACTGCCAAACACTCAGCCTGTGAATAAATCCCTGGTCACCAAAGTAAAGATGTTGTAAACACTAGGTGGTATGCCACGCAGTTGGCACCAAAGTGTATTTAACATGGTACTATTCTGAAATGCTGTTAATCAACTTACCTGTAGTTTTTAAGCATGACATTGTTTTCAACAGTATGTNTTCTGCCATTCTGCGTCGCAGTACAGCTTACACAATGCTAGTGGCACTGGAAGAACCAAATTATAACATCATCCGCGCAGCTCAAGTGTGGCTGGATCCCCACGGCAGAGTAGAGGGCGCTGGACTGCAAATGACATATGTTCACTGCCAAACACTCAGCCTGTGAATAAATCCCTGGTCACCAAAGTAAAGATGTTGTAAACACTAGGTGGTACGTCACGTAGTTGTCACCAAAGTGTATTTCACATGGTACTATTCTGAAATGCTGTTAATCAACTTACCTGTAGTTTTTAAGCATGACATTGTTTTCAACAGTATGTNACATGGTACTATTCTGAAATGCTGTTAATCAACTTACCTGTAGTTTTTAAGCATGACATTGTTTTCAACAGTATGTAGGTACAAAACATGATTCAATCCCACCGAAAAATTGTGTGTGTGATTTTCCTCAGTAGAATAGCAATTTAATATAATATATTAATAGTTATTTAATACAATTTATTAATAGCTATTTATTTATTCATATTAAAAAATTTTATATTTTGAAACAGCCTCTCTAAGACAAAAGTAGCTGTTGTCTACGGCAATTTCATTTTGTCTGAGGATATTGTGATAAAGTTACTATCTTGTCTTGTGTGTGCATCATAGATTGTCAAATGTACATTGATGGTTGTGCACCCAGATAGGATGAGTTGTTTTGTGTTTAGTACTGGTATGTATGAGTAAAGTGAAGGTATAAGTAAAAGTGAGAAGTGACATGGTGATTATGGTAATTCTACCTTTCTGTTGCTGGAGTCTTGTAGGTATTCTGCAGCCATGGCAAGGTGCCTATCACCCTGGTATGTGAAAGGTGTTATGGCATGTTTAGGCAAGTATTAAAAATAACACATCTAAATTATATTTACAATATATTATTTTCATTGGAAAACAGCAAATACTTGCCAGAGCTGTACAGTAATGTTATGTATTTTTTAATGCTTCAGCAGCAACAAAGTCTTGACACGTTTCGGGGTTGGTCACAGGGTCCCGGCGATGAGATTAATGTCCGGAGGGCGCCAGCTAAACAGTTAAAGGAATCCGCTCGAGTTAGCACAATACTCTTGAGGTGGGCCTTATTCAAAAAGCCCAGGCTAATGGACCCTGTGCCTGTGTCTTAACGAGGTCGCGTGTGATGAAAATACCAGTTGTATTTGAGAAAGTGCAGATGAGATGGTACAGAAACTGAAGCGGACGTCCGGCATGAGGTCCTGCACTGGTCTAAGCTGCTACGACAAAGGCGTCAACGGACTGGAACAAAAGATTGTGTTGTACATTATGCCGGTAGGACCATGAGTCTGTTCCAGAAGGGAAGCGTACTCGAGGGTGCACGAAGAAGTTAAATAAAAATGTTCCGGTACGATTAAAAGTCTACTGCAGTTAATGTGGTTGAAGTACAACATTGCTTCGCCCCCGAGCCGCGTGACGCAACCTGCTGTGATGTCAGCTACTCTCAGACTGAAGAGGGAGTGACGCGGCGGAGGTAACGCTAGTTGACCGTCATCCCCCAAAACAGAATATTCCTTCACAAAAGATGAAATGAGTAAAATAAAACATATAGCCCTTGAAAATACATTGCAATTTTCATTAAGTGAATTGTGGTGTGCATTGACATACAAAAAAAAGTGATAAAAATGATGTGGCAATAATTTTTATATCATTTTCAATACTTTTATAGTGAGTCTTAGCTACTAATTGAAAAATAGAATACACACATAGAACACTTTTAAACATGGAGAGAATGATTATATATTAATTAAAAAGTCTTTTAATTAATATTAAAATTACNCACATAGAACACTTTTAAACATGGAGAGAATGATTATATATTAATTAAAAAGTCTTTTAATTAATATTAAAATTACGTTGACTTGTCATGAGAATTTTGGCATGGTTCAGTTGGAGAAGTGTTCCACTGCCGGAGTCAAAACACATATCCCTAATTTATTATGAACGGCACTTGTTAAAGACATCACTACGTATTGCTGTGTTCTTTTAATAAGAGTTACACGATGTACTAATTATATTCTCGTAAAGTTACAGGATTGATTAGTTCTTGGCGACCATGTTGTTGGCACTTTGCACCATCTGTATTCTGTTACCAGTGCAGGGATTTTCTCACTTCCATTTCCCGCATTACTAATAATTACGGTAGTAATTATGAAGAGTAGATCAGGCTTTTTAATGCGGTTGAAACATAGTTATGCCTTGTGGCAGTGAAAGTCACTACACTGACTTTGGTACCATAACTTGGGTGTGTGGCCTCCGGTTGTACGGCATGCAGCCGGTACGTTGCGTAGATAGTTCCTACCTACTCCGCTAGGTGGTGTGCGCGAGTCAAAAAGAAGGACTCTGGGGGAAGCCGCGGTCGGCGTCAATCTGTATTTTTAAAAGTGTTTATTACCTGGTACAAAGCTGCAATATTTTTAACTTGGCCATTTTCACTGCAGCAATACGTAAATAATAATTGCCTTGGTCACGTGCATTTAGAGTGAAACTGAGTACATAAGTATTTTAACCAAATGCACAGTGCCAAAGTAGATGTGCACCTTTAAAAGGTGTTATTGTTGTCGTGTCTGACGTAATCTGGGGGCTGTGTTGCAGGTTCACGGGTAAGATGTTCTCTGTGCTGGAAGACGTTCTCCCGCCCAGACAACCTGCGTGCCCACGTAGACAACATCCACGGCAACTCCCGTGGTCCCTTTGCCTGCTACTTGTGTGGCAAGGTGACCAAGAACAAGATGAGCCTGCGCAAGCACATCCACCTCTATCACAAGTGAGGAGCCTACGAAAACATCTCTACCTGCTCCATAAATCATCGCCGGTCTGAGCAGAGCTTAACTTTAGACATGTACATGTGAGAAATGAGTTACCGTAAACTGAAACTGTCAAAAGTGCTCGAAAAGGAAAGGAAACCAATTTTGAAAAACTGTTAAATAAATAAATTTTAATGAAAAATCTGCACTTCTTCATTATCTGTTCTTGACCATTAGTTTTACGATAATTCAGAATTTTAAAGGAGTATCAAGAAAATTATTTTATACCTCAATAAATATACATTCCTCCAGTGAAAATGGTATTTGAGTAATAATATACAGTTGGACTCATTTGCACAGACCTGTTATTACAATAGCTGTTTTCCCAAAGGTTTTTTCTTAAATAAAATGAAATTTTAATAAATATGTATTTTATTTTCATGTTCAGGGTTTGTAAACTATTTATTTACATTTAATATTTATGTTTTTATATGAGCATCCTTTGGTATTGAATACTGAGTACAGTCAACTCTCATTTCTAGCCTCTCGAAATAACAACCCCTTCGAGATAACAACCCTTTTACTAGGAACCAAGAAAGGTCTTAGAATCAAGAGTTTACTATATAGATATTTTTATTTGAAAAAGTATATATATAAAAACAAATACATTCAAAACAAAAATAAAGTTAGTGGTATTTATGTTTTTGAGATAATATTGTTACTTTATTTCATGTCCTTTATATCTCCTTTCTTTCCCAATTCAATCTCATATTGGATATGTTACATATAGTAAGTAGCATGGCATTGTTTTTCCCTCAGAACATGTAGAAACTTTCACGTGCATGCTAAGATCTGTGAGAACGCCCTGCAAATTGGGAGGTGTTGTCCATAGTAAATGAAAAACAACTTGAAGGTAGTTACAAGAAGTAGACTGAAGCGGCCTGTCTTCCAAGCTCAAAACAGTGGCTTTGACGTGGGGAAGTGGGGAGGGGAGACAGAAGAACAAAGAGCCTAGTATTCTCTTCCTCCATTCCTCGAATTGTGGCAGTGTGGTGTGTGAAACAAGACATCTTCCATTTGGCTGAATGAAATGCAGCAAGTTGCAATTCAGAATTTCACGTAAAGAATGTTTATTTATCTATTAACAAATATCCAAAGTGCATAAACATATGGAGCAGTAAATATGGTTTGCATCCTGTTCGGTAACTATGTTGACATGGTTGTAGTATCTAGTACGATTATTTAATATTTTAGTGTGACATATTTGTTTTATTACTGTGCTGCTGATGTGTTTGAAGGTTTTACTTTGTTGCATTTTCTGTCATTAAATTTTCCAACAGATGTTTATGGGAATAACACTGGACTAAATCATTACATTTTTGAAATGATACTGTGTTCCAAAATATAAAAACAAAAAAGGCTTTATTGATTTGGCCAAGGTCAACGCGATTTAAAATTATCACGAAATAAAGTTGTGTAGATTAGCTCGTGTTGAGTCTCTGTAGACTACAGACAACTCGCGCTGCCCGGTGGTGCCTCCTTCCGTGCTGGTTGGATAGTTACATCGACGCGGCCAACCACAGCGATGCATCGCTGAACAGAAAGATGGTACGAGATGCACGAAAGAGACACGAAGCATGCAGCATGGCCGGATGACCTGAGCCATGCAGGCAGAGGGTTCAATGTTGGTCGGTGCTACACGATACTAACAGAATGGGTGGAGCAAGGGAGCTCGGTGACTTAGAACGTGGTGTAGTTACTGGTTGCCACAACAGTTAGCAATACGTCATGGCCATGTGCACTGTTTTTTTTTTATCTACTGGCTATGATTTTCATCCACCACAACCCTATGTCACGCCATCAAATCGGTACTACATGCAAGAAGGATGCTAGTTGTTGACACCTGTGCACAAGCAGACATGCGAGGCATTTGTGCTCTAGTAGCCGTTCTACACGTGTGCCATGAAAGAGTTGCCGTTCACACTAACACATTTTACGAGTCAGAAATGCCTTCGCACATCGGTAGGCAGCCAGTGGCTGGCTATATTGGTTTGGGAGACTAACCACAACAATGATCAAGTTCGAAGGAGTTTCTGCTTTTTGATTTGGTAGGTTTGGAAACCTGGGGAACTGTACTTGAACCACTGCTGCAAAGACGGTGGCTGTTGGGGGAGTTGTCTGTGAATCACATCTGTGAATCACATCTGTGAATCACATCTGTGATAAAACTGCCCCATTTATGGTGAAGTTTTAGTTTCTCATTTTCATTTTTTATGACAAAAAATAACTATTTCTATGCTTTTGAATCTATAAACTGTTAATTGGTGCTGTCTTATTCAAGAACACCTATTATTATTATTATTTATTTTTTAAAATAAAGCTCAATTTTCTACTTGTGTTACCTTCTGGTTTCTGTTGCATGCTAGATAACTTAAAAATTTTATTAAAAAATTATAAATTTCCTTTTTACATTGAAAATTATTCCCAAATACTCTGTCATGCTTTTCACAAGTCAGGTTCTTTTGTCTCATCTGTTTAAATGTCAGTAAAACATTATGTACTTTAATAAAAAAGTTACTTTTATTTTGCATATTATTACAAGGTTATGACTTGTGACTAGTAGGGATGGCAACTGGCAAGGGAAAACATGCACATTACGATATCGTGAACAGTGTGTATGTAGCCCCTACTTTTACAGTTTCTACATTTGCGCTTGCATAGAAATGGTCTGTATAAGTATTAAGAAGTTAATATTGTACATGTTTACATTATTTTTTTAACCAGTTTTAATATTTACAAAAATTATTTTAAAAAAGTGAAATAAAGCATTTGGCCTGTTTATTGTCCAGCAAGTTTCCTATTCACTCCTGCACCTAACTGCAGCTCGTTATTTGTCAAGGTGATGCACGTGCAATGATATGACAAAACAAAACGTATCATGAGAATGCTAGGTGGTATATTCACCATTTTAACCACCGGTAAAACGCTACTGGAAAACAAGCACATTGTATTTTTCAGCAATATGTGTAGATTCTTGTACGCTCCACAAAATATAGAAACAATGTCTATATGCCTACATGTACGTACCTTAACATGTTTCCCACTAACTTCACATCAAAATTTATACTTGTTTTAACACAAAATAAGTCCATGGGTTTTTTTTTTCATTTTAGCATTTCAGATGTATGGGATTCCTCACTTCAGTCTGTCTGTCTGTCATGGCAAAAACAGCCAATAGGAAGATAGGTCAGCCCAACAAAACTGGAGCCCCGACTGCACTACAAAAGTAGATTCTATTTCTACTTTTTGTTCTGTCAGGCTCTTCAAGGTGTGCAAAGAAAGTGAATACAACATTACAAGACAAAATATCTTGCATATTTACCTAATGTAGTAAACAATAAACTGACTTGGTGCCAAAATCACGTTTGGTTTGTTTTTTAATAGCTGCTTTGTTTTCAGATGTGTTAGAATTTTGTCACAAGTGAAGAATCATTCATTCATCACGAGTTTTATGTTGAAAATAGTGGATTTTATAAGAATTACTTGCCATTTTTTGATTTTCCAAAAGTCAATTCCAACACTTATCAGACAGATATTGTTGTAATATTGTAAATACCGAATTATATATCATGTGAAAATTCGCCATGCTCTGATGTTGGTCAAGCTGTCACGTCATGCTCGCCGTGCTATTGTGAATCCACCATTACTCCTAAAATAATAAAATTAGCTTTCCCTGTGCCAGCATTAATCAAAACTCATGTGTACACACTGTACTTTGCTCTAAATGTATAACTGCCTTCTGAATGATGCATATTGGTACTATTCGAGAACCTCTTGGATGTGCCTGCAAAATGTGCATACCGACTTTTATATACCTTTATCTCAGAGGAAGTCCCTAACTCTTAATAAGACATGTGCACAATTAACCGGTATAAAATTATATTTCTCACTTACTGGCAGCTGGGACACAGTTTGACACCTTCTAACCTGGAGCCTGTAAAATAGCTGACTAAAGCAGCAAAAAAATGTTCTTAAGAGATTTTAAAAAAATTACTGTACTTTGACTTTTAAGGGTACTGGCCATGAAAATATTAGTTATTTTATATTTGTGCCACATACTGGTCAACATTTAGACATTAACAGTAATTACTCTTTCCTCGCCAAAAAAATTTTTTGCTTGTTTTTGTTTCATAAATACATGTCAAAATCAAAATGTTACTGTTTTAAAAATGTAGAAATAATAAACGTACAGAAATGAGATGATTCACACTGAAAGATGATGCCAAGAGCTACATCAAGATGTCCATAAAATCATACAAAAAAATGGTTTTACAATTTTGAAAAGAAAAAAAAATGCTGAAAATAAAGAGATTTTGGAATATTTTTGATTTGTAGCTGCCCCTGAATTTTTGTAAAGTAACTTTTGCTAATAATACCTTGGAATGAATTAAGACAAGACCTTTCAGTTGTCCTTGTTAAATTTTCTGCAAATAGTTTGGTTTATTTTAATAGTACATTACAAAAACAGTAAAATTTTGACTTTGACATTTCACTTTGCAAAAACCATGCAATCTAAAAAAAAAATTTATGTGAAGAAAAAGTAGTAATTTATAATGTGTAAAAGTTGAACAGTATGTGGTATAAATATAAAATAACAAATATTTTCATGGCCAGCACCTTTAAGGATATTTCCACCCTTCAGTAGTTTCGCTATAGTATCTCTTTCAATCCTTCCCGACTGCCAGACTTCCCCCTTCAGGTTCATTCACTGAGCATTAAACATAATCCAGCTCTTCATGTCATCCTTGGTTGTCCATACTTCCTTCTTCCTGTCAGTGACCAATCTCGAAGAATCCTTGGGGCATCAGTGGCTGAACGGTTAGACTGTTCGCCTCCCACCAGGGCTAACTGGGTCCAATCTCCGGCCGGTTCGCTCCGGATTTTTGCAAGTGGGAATCGTGCCAGACGATGCCGCTGGTCGGCAGGTTTTCTCGGGATCTCCCGTTTCCCCCGCCCTTTCATTCCAGCGCTGCTTCATACTCACCTCACTTCACCTTCATTGGCTCTCAAGACCTCGATGTTAAGAGCCACCCAAATCTCTTCACTCACTCGAAGAATCCTTAGTCATCTTTCTCTACACATTGTTGTTTTAACATGTCCATACAATTGGTTTTTCAAAGTTCACTCTAATTTAGATGTATTAATATTTTTCTTTCCACTAATCTTGATATTCAATCCCTTTCCACTGCTTGTTTCTTATTCTTCTGCTTTTAACCTAAAGTTCAACATTCTACTGCAGTTTACAGAATCCTTGTTTTCACCTGCCTAGAAATTCTGGAAGATAAAAAAATTAGTTTTTGCGGTTTTAGTGGAGTGGAGAAATTTGGGTAGCTCTTAACATCAAGGTCTTGAGAGCAGATGAGGGTGAAGTGAGGTGAGTATAGAGCAGCTCCAGAATGAGGGAGCAGGGGAAATGGGAGATCCCCTAGAAAACCCGCCGACCAGCAGCATTGTCAGGCATGATTCCCACATGCGAAAATCCGGGAGCGACCCTACCAGAAATTGAAGCCGGTTTGCCTAGATGGGAGGCGAATAGTTTAACCACTACACTGCGACCCCATTGCGGTCATAGTGAATGTGAATTTGTCCCTAGGGTATTAACAGTCTGAACCTAAATAACCATCACAATGATATAAAATTAACATATGTATTTGTGTGTGGCAGGGAAATATCGAAGGACAGTTTACATGCAGCCGCATGGGAATGACTGCATCGTGTGTGGGCGCCACTTCAGCAACAAGTACAATCTGAAGATCCACATGAGGGACGCCCACAGCCAGGGGAGCGGACCTTTCAAGTGCAGCCAGTGCGGGAAGGTCCTGAAGAACCACAGTAGCCTGCGAGTGCACATGTACGACCGCCACATCAGGGACTTTATGTGAGGCGTCAGCCCACTCTATATACTCCAGCTGCTCGAAGGCTGCACTTATTTCAGCTCAGCACTTGTAAACACAGTGTACACTCATATATTTATACTTTGGTTGTTCATTTTCAAGCTTATCCAAGTGGCTTTGTAAATCTTATTTGACAAATAAGATACTTTCATATTTCTAAAATGTTTAAAGTACAGTGTGAGCTGCTCATGTGATCAACAGAAAAGCAGCCAAAGTATAAGGCAAAGTATTTTCTCAGTGAACCAGATTTACAAAGGGGACCACATAGGTGTCTATTGGAAGTGCTTGCCGGCCCAAAGATTGGACTGTGGAAGTTAGTATCACAGTTTCAACAGTTCAACAATTTTTTTCTAGTTGTAGTTAACTAAATTTTTTGCTAATTGTAAATTTCGTTTGATGGGTAGAAAGTATTCTCCTTTGTAAACACTTCTCAAATATAGTTTAATAAAATTATAGTCTTATCTTTACATCACATTATTCTTTTGAATTATTGGAATTTGATAAGGAAAATAGCCCCCACCTATATAAATTTGCAATTTGTTGAATTATGAAAATTCCTAAACATTAATTAACAGGCAAATAACAACAGTCCAATTAATTATCAGATGTTTAACACAAATTTCCAAAATTAACAGCTTCCACACAGAGAAGCAAAATTACAGTAGTTCCAACAGGTGTCTGTGTGATTCTTCAGCTAAATTGAAACACTGGAACATCACCATTCAAAGTATAAATTTTCTTTTCAATTACACCAAAATAGTTTGTTTTTTTTTTTTATGTTATGCCATATGAGACAATTTAGCCCTCTGCTGAAAAATAATTGAATAACTTTCTTATGTTGTCCCACTTATACTTATTTTCCCTGTAATTTGTATTACAAAACATTATAATTTTGTGTAACTGATAAAGTTCAAAACCATTGCCCATGAAAAAAGTTACTAGTACCATCCTCTTATGAAAGTTAATAACACCACAAAAAATTATTTTTCTCAAATACTAAGCAATTTTTTGAAATCCTCCAGTATCACTGATAAATTGCATCCATATTTAGGATTTTTCCTGAAATAAAACAATCTACAAATATCACTTTCAACAATAATATATTGGCACATATATGTAATTAAACATGATCACGTTAAGATATTATGTTCCATAAACAGATTTATAAGCAAATTGTACTTAAGTACAAAAAATATAAATCACTTCCTTCTTGGGATGATTGTATATATGTATAGGTATTGATAAATGTACATTTGCAATATGGTTCAATATCTTATTTATCTTTTGGTTAAGCTGTTCTCAGAGTCTTTTCTATAAAATCTGTAAACTGGAGTTTTATGTGACAATGGCGTTTGATTGCTTATGTTATATATTTTGGAATTTGTGCTATTGGTTATTATATTTTTATTTCACGAATGTGAGGGGTCCTGCCTCCCTAGGTGACCACACAATGAGAAGAGCTACGTAATAAATATTTTTGAGCAGTAGTTGCGTAAATTTGGTCAGTATTTAAAAACTATTCCACATCTGCATATCAATATATGATTTCTCTTTCTCTCTCTAAAGTGAATTTCTTTTTTCCAAAAGTGAAACTGGCTGACTGGGTACTTTCACCATGATATGCAATTACTTGGTAACAAAATTGTGATATGTGTACTTTATCTTAATTATTGTGCCGTTACATCAAATAGTCGTCAACATATGATTGCAAACTGTACGCCAGTTCAAATCCTTGCGCATGTAGGCAAAGTGATATTTAGTGTGTGTATTGTCGCTCGTAGACTTTGACTCAATACTTCAAACAAAACAGGCAGGACTCTTTAAGATATATTGTTTTCATTTCTTATTCTAAAAGTGAATACCAATAGTTTTTATTATTTTCTATTAAATTAGTACATATTTTTGCTGCATTCATACACACTGTCCTTTATTCACAGAATAGTCCATGTGTTTTAAATAATATATTCTGATAGCGTAGTTTGAATGTTCTATTTATAGCTATATAGAATATTTGTTGGTAACAAGACACCAGATTATATTCTGGTCCTGAATGTGGCTTTAATAAGCAAAAAGTGCAACTGATGTGAAATTCCAACAAGATGTGTTTGAGATATAATGGTAATGTTGTTAATTTGTTATTTTGGTCTCAAGTGTTGATGTTAAGAACTTAATGCCTTCTGTATAGATCGTAAATAAGTACAATAAAAAATATTTGTGCTTATGTTTCTTATTACTTGTCAGATGAGCCATTGAAAAAGGTCTGTTTAACCTTGCATATAAATATTTCCTCGTGAGTTTTATTCTTTGTAAAATTGTACAATAATTTTACAACCCAGAGAATGGATTATAAGTTTATTATGCTAAGTGTACAATTTGCATGAAACAGGCTACTGTACTAATAATAATCTCAAAAGTGAAAAAGACACAAGCATAAGTCCTTGCAGATTGGGTTTAGCAACAGCCAATATACATATGCATAAGTAGTAGTACGATGTTGAAGAAGCTGAACCTACCAGCAAAATGTTACAATAATGCATCCATGCATGGAAGAAGTTAGCCTCCTATTAGTGTGCATATCTGTTAGTACAAGCCTGGGAGTGCTTGTGATCATATATTTTTAACTTTTAAGGTATTATTTTACAATACTTGTCGGGTACTCTAAAATTATGTACTGACGTGGTGAAAGGATTAGGTTTGGGAAAGATCGGGTGGATTAAGTAGGACAGTGTGTAAGTGTAATTTGTTCTTTTATTTTATATAAGTTATAACATTTTCACATGAGTCACCTTTATTATGTTACACTAAATAAACATGGAAACATTGTGTACACATCTTTAATGAGCCATTACTCAAACTGCCATGTACACACACTCGTACATACACAGGTGTACCAACCATCACATTCTATATTACTACATCTCCCTCTTTATATATACACATTTGAGAAAAGTACGTGAATCTTAAGAATGTTAATAGTAACTACTATTTTAGTTATTTTTTAACATAGTCCTCAAGTTAATGGGGTGTTTTCTAGATCCTTTTTGGTCGGCAAACTGGGACACTTGGTTGAATCAAGATACCTATACTTTGATTGTGTTCTGCCCCAAAACCTCTGAAACCCTCTTCTAACTGATCACTGAGTCTCTCACTTTGAGTGGGCTGTTCTGGAAACATTACTCTGCGTTCAGTGCTTCTTGTTCACAGTCACATCCCTATTCATATTTGTTGGTTCTTCCGATTTCTGTTCCCTCGTGACTGAGGACTTCTTCAGCTGGTAGGTGTTTCTCCTCGTGAGTCTCCCGTGTTCATCTTGAATCAGCCATGATCTCGAGCTTCCACTTCCTGCGATGACTCTGGCAGGCCTCCAAAGACCTTTATCAAAATAAACCACATTATCATCTTTCTGAAATGTAACATGCCTATATTTAGCAGTTTTATCAAAATGCAATTTGTTTTGCCTGTCTTTTTGTTCTTGTATTTTACAATAATGGTGTATTATACTGGGTTGTAACAGTGTATCAGGAATAGGTAACTTGGTTCTCATTCTCCTGCTGAATGGAAGTTGGGCAGGACTGTAGGGTGATCCCAACACCGCAGTATTTCGGAATTCCAGCAACATATCATGAATATCAAGCTGTTGATCTTTACATTTTTTTAGCATGTTTTTGCAGATCCTCACTGCCCGTTCAGCTAATCCATTACTTTTGGGATAGTACGGGCTCGACGCCTGGATGGTGAAGCCATAACTGGCACTAAACTGTCTCATGTGTTACTGTCTCAGTTGTCTGCAATCATTATGCTAGGTATTCCATGTGTGGAAAAGACAGTTTTCAGAGTTCATACAATGTTAGATGCATCCTTGGATTGTAAGGGAAGCAATTCAATTCATTTCGAATACTAATCACACAGAAAAAAGTACAACCGTGAGTCAAACTCCAGGATATCACATACTACTGTGTAAAATGGCAGCGTTTGAGGTTCTTGTAAAAACATTGGTTCCGTGTGATTTTTTGTACTAAATTTTTCGCAGAGGCTACATCCTGCTACAAAATTTTCTAAGTCCGTGTCCATACCAGTCCAATAAAACAGGGTTTTGGCCCGGGCTTTGGTTTTCAACACACCAAAGTGTGATTGGTGGAGGTTACGTAGCACAAGTCTTTTCAAGGATGCAGGAACAACGATTCTTTCACCCACAAACACTATCGTCAACTACAATGTTGTGTCCGAGTTTGAAGTAGAATCTTGTAACCTCAGGTACCTTAGTTTTGGAGTTTGGCCACCCATTATGAAACAGTGTGGACAATACACTGAGTAATCCATCATTCTTGGTTTCTTGTTGAAACAGAACTGTTTCGTGATTTGACATGTTGACTGAGTGTACTACGTCCCCTAGGGACGTGCCTACATCATCAGCATGGTGCAGCTTGGAGCATGCCCTACAGAGAGCATCAGCGACATACATTTTCAAGCCAGGCACATACACCAGCTTGACTTTGTACAACCCTAGTTTAAGCCTGATGCTTTGCAGTCTCCTTGATGGTATTTTATGGATTTCTTTCTGCATGATTGATACTAAGGGTTGATGATCCGCTTGGATTACCACTTTACGTCCAAAAATATACTGATGGAATTTCTTGCATGCAAAAAGGACAGCAAGAAATTCCTTGTCTATCTGGCCATATCTGATTTCAGTAGGTGAGAGACATTTGGATGCATAACATACTTGCCTTTCATCCTGTAGAAGGACACAGCCTGTACTTGCCTTGCTGCTTGCTGTCTGAATCATAATGTTTTTTGTGTTGTCAAATGTTTGCAGGAAGGGCTCAGTGAAATGGGGGATAAAGTCTCTCAGATAATTGACCAAGTCTATAAACCACTGAAGGTCTGATTTACATGCTGGGGCATCTTAATTGACAATTGCTGAAATTTTTTTCACTGTCAGGCAAAACACCACCCCGCCAGTGAAGGCATGGCCAACATATTTAACTTGAGTGACGTTGTGTTGGAACTTCTGTAGATTGAACTTTACATTGCATTTTCGCACCCTGTCCAACACTTCAATTAGTATTTTATCATGAGTGTCTTCCTTCTCTGCATAAATGAGCAGATCATCCACAGAGATCATTACCCCGTCTATGTCCCCGAATATTTCTGTGTTGTATTTCTGAAATACGTCAGACGATATGTTCAGCCCGAATGGCAACCTTTTAAAGTAGTAGCAGCCAAAGACAGTCGAGAATGTACAGTAAGCTGAACTCTGTTCGTCCAGGTTTACGTACCAGAAGGAATCATTCAGATCCAACACACTGAAATATTGGGACTTGCCTAGCTTTGCAACCACGTCCTTCACAGTTGGTATTTCAAAATACTCCTTCACGATGACCTCATTTAGATCATGAGGATCCAGGCAGCATCTCAGGGAACCATTTGATTTCTCGACAGTCGCCAACCTATTCACCCATTCTGTGGGTATACTACATTTTGCTATAATTTCTAACTGACATAGTCTATCTAGCTCAGATTGTAACTTAGCTCTGNCTGACATAGTCTATCTAGCTCAGATTGTAACTTAGCTCTGATTCTGAGTGGAAGTCTGCGTGGAGGATTGGAAACAAGTACACAATTTTCTTTCAACTTTATGGTTTAATCATGTGCAAACTTACTGATACCAGAAAAAACATCTTCGTATGCTGTAACGATGCTCTCTTTGGACTTGAGGTGTATTTCACTGGCCACGTTTTTTTGCAGAATGCCTAGCCGTTCACAGGTCCCGATTCTCAAAATTGGCACTGAGTCTTCATCGACTATCACAAATGTTTCGTATGAACTGACAGTGCCAAGACACAAGTTAAATTCACAGCAACCTACTACTTTAATTGTTGAGTTGTTGTATGCTGTTTAGGATAGACTTATGTTTTACACTTGTGTGCATGTAAGAAAATAAAAATAAATATGATGTATGTTTTCTAGTAATAAAAGATAATCTTATAGTATAAAATACATGTGAAGTTTGTTGGGTATATGAGTGATGATTGCATGAAATTCCGAACACGCCGCTTACTTTCTCTATGAGCGTGGCGACTAGCAAAGAGGACAATGACAATTGAGGTTCAGAAATGCCAGAATACTTAATCTAAAAGACATTGCACTAACTGTGGCAATGATGACGTATTAGAAAAATATCATTCACAATAAAAAACTGCAAAACACATACACCTCTTTTCTTAGCATAGCAAAACATAAGAGACTATTTCATACAATTTTTATGAAAATAATAATAAGACAAAACATGCAAATCACTGAATAAAGAATTCTAACTACTTTAACCACTACGTGAATCATAACACAACAGGTAAGTGTGAAAAGAAATAGTTGTTCTATTAATTGAAAAATTTTACGTGAAATAGACATTCATAAGTAATCTGAAAAATCGTCAGTTGAGTTTGTTGTTTCAAATCAATAAAAAAACCATGCAAAATAGCTATCAAAATAAATTATGATCAATCTGAAAAGTAATTTATATACTGAGTCACCTCTTTAAGCATTAGCTAACAAAAAGATCATTTACGTGAGTTAATTGTGAACGGGCTTGTTAGATTTTTGCATTAATAGATCATTAAAATGTTTGTAGCACTAACTCAGCTTTGAACATAAGAATCTTACTACTGGCTTCTGGTACTGTTCGTGGAAATTTAATCGCCCTCATAAAATTTCAGATTAAATTTAACATCTTCCAAATTTACTCTCATCAAGTTCACATATAATTTAGATATTCCAAAACAAATCAGAACGACGAAAAGTCTGTAGCTCTCAAAGCGTAAGAAGAAGTTGCATACGTTACCCAGTCTCTGTAGATCTGACTTATCATGTTGGTGGAGATGGCAGCCGAAGTTCTTGGAAAACACTCCAAAACTAATTACAGTGCGGCTCGGGCCTCTTCTTCCATGGCTTGCATATTTAAAACAAATTGATGCCTCTTTAACACCATGCCTACTCTTACCATGGGTGGTAATATAAAAAATTATATGCAAATCTTGCAGACAAAATTTTTTTGCTGATTCGCTCATTATGGCGTATGAGGAGAGAGTAATTAATTAGTCACCGGGGTTCACATGATGATGCTAATTACACTGGAAATTCCTAAAAGATGTCACTTCCTTCTACGTCATAGTATAACCAATCCTGTAATTAATACCTTTCTCCGTGGCCAAAACTTCTGGATAAAACCAGATATAAATGCAAAGAGAAAAACAATGATACCGTTAAAATTAACACTGCCAAAGATATCTGAGCTCAGTTCTCACCTAACAAACAAAAGAAATATAACTGTCAAAAATGTAAAAAGTAAACAAACCAAATTAATGTAAATATAATTTAAAGGTAATATTCTGATTATATAAAACTATCTATATCTGAGGGTAGGGGCTTTAAAATTAAATAAATAATTACTTTTCCACAAATAAATAAATATACAGCTCAAACGAAACTAAAACATAAACAAAACTTAAAATGCTGGAATCGTTGCACATCCACCAGCATAAATACAAATCTCTATTTTTATAAACAACGACGTTGATGCACGAGTTTTACTTTCATCCAACCAACCCCACACAACAACAGTCATAAACATTACGCTAACAGAAGTTAATGGGAATTCAGGGTGTCACACACACTACTTATCTGACATTTTTTTAATTATGTGACTGGTGATTACAGATATGTATAGGCTATTCACTGTAAAGTGAGCACTTTTGAAAGCTCTCTCNTTATCTGACATTTTTTAAATTATGTGACTGGTGATTACAGATATGTATAGGCTATTCACTGTAAAGTGAGCACTTTTGAAAGCTCTCTCATTTCGAATAATAGTCAAGAAATATTTTTTATTGTAGCCTTAGACAATAACTTTTAAGTCCAGTGAAATGTATACACTGTATTTATTACTTACATGGCAATATGTATTTTAGAAAGTGGTGGAAGGATAAAAAAATGGCTGATAGGAAAGAAGTAACGAGGGCTTCAAAAGTGCTCACTTTACAGTGAACAGCCTATAGCAGAAAGTTTAACAGTACACACTGTCGGGGTTCAGTGAGTTGACTGTCCGGAACACACTTGGTAGTCCGGGACAGTGAGTGTTGATGGGAACTAAGATGAGGAAAAGGATGGAAATTACCCTGCTAGGCACCACCCACCATAAGGAGATGGTGACGTGAGATGGAGCAGTTACTCACATGCAGTGTTAGGTATATCTTCATTGCAAAGCCTGTCTCATGCACAAGTCTTGGTTTCAGGGTCACGTGATCAGCCACCCGGACGTAGAGCTATCCCCTCGTGGCATGCTGCTTGATGATGAGCTCCGAAGTCAGCAGAATTATGGCTCCCCCACGTCAGTAAAACTTACGTGCCTAAATAGTTGCAAACCTACTAAAGGCCGACCTGCACACCTGGAAGTGATTGAAATTATTGCTGGTTTCTGAGGTCCTGTACCCCAACATACGAAGGCAGCATGCAAAATGATACATGCAGTTATGACAAGCATACGTATATTTTCTTGTGTGTTGGTTACACTACACACAATACTCGTGGTACAAAATAAGCACTTCCAGGGCCCAAGCCCACCTGGTAGGCTGCGCTAAAAAAAATACTGTTGGTATGAGGCCATACGAGTGAGTGAAATTAAAGTGGAGTTAATCCTTCCTGGGTAATACTACTCTGTGGAGAGGTAAGGCAGCTTCTCCAGTACTGGAAAGAAAATGGTTTCAAATAAATGTACGACTGTAGTAGCTACGTGACTGGTACTAAAAAGANTTGTGGGGGGGGTAAGGCGGCTTCTCCAGTACTGGAAAGAAAATGGTTTCAAATAAATGTACGACTGTAGTAGCTACGTGACTGGTACTAAAAAGATGTCGGTGCCAGAGGGATGCAACATCCTGCCTGCCTCGCCCGAGCTGTAACAAGGATTGGCAGGCTAGCACATGTGGTCGGGTGACGTTATTCCAGCCGTGCACGCAAACTACTCGAACTTGCAAATAACATGCGTTACCCTTGAATAAATGACATAAAAACACTTGAAAAACATATTGCACTTGCATAGATCACTATTTTAACAAGAAGTTACTGATATAACTGATGAGCCTACTTTCCTCAATATCAATTAAATTAATTATTAAATAATTTCTTAAAAGCTGAGTTGGTAGGAAGGAATTGATTTCTCTTTGAAAGCAATAACTTTAGAAATGAAACCAGAAACTTATGCAACAGTAGTGAGACAGTTACAAATACACACATGCCTGACCCGGGACTTTAACCCAGAAAACTTTGTACTATAAGCTAGCGTGCAATCCACTGCATTACGGAGGTCGGATTCGGAGCATACTTCAGATTTAATCAGTCTAATGTTTCAAATCATAGGGTTTATGAACCTAAAATATTTACAGGGCCTTTATTTTGAAAATAAGTGACTTAGCCACATAGATCATGAAATTTTCCATGACCTTCTGTAGCATTTATGGTGTGCACAATTTGGTACAAATTTATTTGAAATGTTCCAGTGTAACATTTGGTGGGAATCAGCTAATTGGTCGTTGAGACATTGCATAAAACCTCCAGAATTTCCATGTGGCGATCTTCAAAAATGGAGGATTAGAAAGTGATGTATTAGCAGTTTTGATGATTGTATACTGCCAATATACAAAGTTAAGTTAAAATAGATTACATAGTTTCGTAGATATTGTCTACAAAGCTAAAATGATTTTGTAGCAGGCATTCTGAAAATAAGTGTGTCCTACTTAAAATACATTTATTATTATGGCCAACCATAGTACAACATCTTCACCAAATTTTGTAAGAATGGGTTGATTGTTTCCCGAGGTACGAGATAAAATTATTATTTTTTATTTGTAGGACTATCTTACAAAATGGCAGAGAACTGAGGCCCTGTATAGACAAATTTGAAGGTTGTAATCGGTACTAAAAGCATACAAAGTTAAGTTGGAATTTGCTTCATTATCAAAATATACTGAGCTAAAATATTTATATAGCCACCATTTTTAAAATAAGTGCTTGACCTACATAAAACATACCAATTTTATACCACCTGCTGCAGTACTATTTGTTTGCCAAATCTGGAAGGAATCTGTCAATTGTTTCACAAGATATGGCAAAAAAAACTTATTTACTCGCATGATGGCGAATAAAAGATGCTCTGTGTATGTAGTTAATAGTTGTAATATCTACTGCCAGCATACAAAATTTAGTTGAAATTGATTACGTGGTTTTGACGATATAGCATTCTAAGCTAAAAATTGCTCTTGTAGGTAGCTTGGACAAAAAAGCATATTGGCCTCAAAATCATTTTACACCATCTTCAAACAGCTGTTACAGCAGGAAAACTATCACGTCTATGACAGAAATGCTTTCTACCTTACTTGTAGTAAATCTGATTGTCTTCCACTTTTATGAAACATACTATCACCAGGGGCCGTGGTGGTGTAGTGGTCAGACTACTCGCCTCCCACATGAGCAAACTGGGTTCAATTCCCAGCGGGGTCACTCCTGCATTTTTGCATATGGGAATCGCACCGGACAATGCAGCTGGTTGGCAGATTTTCTCGAGTATCTCACATTTCCCCCCACTCTTGCATTCCAGAGCTGCGCCATATCCATCTCGCTTCACCCTCATCAGCTCTGAAGACCTCGACGTAAAGAGCCGCCCAAATCTCTTCACTTCACTTCACATTGTCACCACACGAGGTGTCAGCACCCACAGTATTGGTATTTGCAGCACTGTCTGTCCTCTTGCTGACTAGCTCGCGAATCAAGACAGGGCTGTCAGGGGTATGTCGGCCCCATGTGACAGCGAGATTATCGGTCACTTTACTCCTACTGGTGCACACGACCTGCCACGGTGCTGTTGTAGCCACACTGCGTGCCGTTACAACTTATGTAAAGGAGGATTATGAGAAAAATTCTCCAAAATCCTGTGTGGAAACGGGGATTACCTTATATCAACACTTTACAGTGTGCATGTGGCCCAAGAACAAAACAACAAAATGTTTACTTTCTCATGCAAATACACATATGCTACTGTCTGTAGCAATGTGCTCATGGACTCTGAGGTTACGATGCTGGTGCTGTGTGGTGGCCAGCTGGGAAAATTACAGATAAAAGCTGGAGTCAGCCGGTGTCGCATGTTTACCCCGCGGTCTCTCACACGAGCATGATACGTACACAGGAAATGAACAAGTAGTCTGCCCTGGATGTGAGGCCAACATAGAGGCCAATAAAGAAAAGGTTTATGAAAGAAATCACACAATTGAAGCAAACACATGGCAATACAGCAAAAATTATGGGAGAACCTCCACACGACAACGTCTGCTCCTGATGGTGGATGCTGCAAGACTAAAGATATGGCAACCANTGGTGGATGCTGCAAGACTAAAGATATGGCAACCAGAAGGAGACTCATGCCTACATTCCTCTGGCCATTACACAAAATACAAAACCTTAACAATTAAAAAATATAAGCTGTATGCCCTTTTCCTGTTAAAATTAATTGAGGAATTATGGTGATAGTAGTTCTTTGCTGTAATGTATCTATAATTAAAACAATATACAATATTGCAACCCTTTTACGAGTTGCAGAGAGTATGAGCTCCTGACCTCATGGTGTGACACACTCAATGGCCTCGGGCTGACCACTAGTGCTACATNAGTTGCAGAGAGTATGAGCTCCTGACCTCATGGTGTGACACACTCAATGGCCTCGGGCTGACCACTAGTGCTACATCCTGTTTTGTGCGTATTTTCCTTCCCCCTTCTTACACACATCCCCCACAAACTTAGGGTTACTTTGTTCTTTTCCCTAAACATATGGTATTACACCGCCTGTGCACACACTCCAGAGTTGGTTGGGTCCTGGGTTGCCTCAGGGTGCTGTCACTGGGCTGGTTAGAACTGACCTAATGGCCTGAGCACCCAGGTACAGCGGCATTTTACCATACAAGCAATACTAATAGAAATATATCATTAAACTTTTTTTGTGTATTTTTGACAATGTAAAATAGTGAGCACAGCTCAAATCCAATATGACTTTNAATATATCATTAAACTTTTTTTGTGTATTTTTGACAATGTAAAATAGTGAGCACAGCTCAAATCCAATATGACTTGATATATTATTCCTTAGATCAAAATGAATGTCTTTACCAAAATTCATCTCTCTACGTTTTTTTTCCGAAGAANAAATATATCATTAAACTTTTTTTGTGTATTTTTGACAATGTAAAATAGTGAGCACAGCTCAAATCCAATATGACTTTTGATATATTATTCCTTAGATCAAAATTAATGTCTTTACCAAAATTCATCCCTCTACGTTTTTTTTTCCGAAGGAGTAGTCCAAAGTGCCTGGACTATTCTGCTTTTAACCCAAAGTCCATCTTTCCACAAGTCAATATATTTTTTACTCCTGTTTGCATAATCCTCTTTTCACCTGCCTAAAAATTCTGCAAGATAAAAAATTTGTTTTTGGTAGTTGTCCCTGATTATTAACAGTCCTAACTAAATTAACAATAAAAATAACATACTTATATTGTGTGTGGCAGGGAGATATCAAAGGACAACAGTTAACGTGCCGCCAAATCAGAATGACTGCACCGTGTGTGGACGCCACTTCAACTACAAGTACAACCTGAAGATCCACATGAGGGACGCCCACAGCCAGGGGAGCGGACCTTTCAAGTGCAGCCAGTGCGGGAAGGTCCTGAAGAACCACAGTAGCCTGCGGGTCCACATGTACCACTGCCACGTCAAGGACATTCTGTGAGGCTGCAGCCCACTCTATATACTCCAGCTGCACTCAACTAAACTCATCACTTGTGAACACAGTGTATTCTTGTTTGTTCGTGCTTAGATTATTAATTTTTAAGCTAATCCAAGTGGCTTTGTGAGTTTTATTAGTCAATTAAGATATCTTGTATTATTTTAGAAACAATATTAAAAGTATTGTTTCTGGAATATTTTTAAGTGTGAGCCGCTGGTCTGATCAGCAAATTGTAAAGGAACTGTCACTGGATGGTAATTTCAAAGCTAAAGATTGCTCTGTAAATTGGGATATTGTGATAAACCACAGTAATACACATCACTTATTTGTACCATCAGTATTAAATAATATTTTTCATTTATTTTATGTCCATTCTATATGTATTGACAGCATTGTACATAGACTCTTGTACAATGTGCACATGTTATTAAACTGAATATGCAGTAACTAATTTCCTGGCAATTACTGGTTGCAAAACAATAAAATGTAATGTAAATTAATTAACAAAAGTATTAGTCACTTGTTTTTTGGAAAGGTTGTACAGACACTAATAAAAGTACATTTACATTGTGGTCAAAGTTTTTGTTTCTCTTTTGCTAAAGGTGTGGAAACTGGAGGTTTTTTTTTTACCCTGGTATTTAACTGCCTATATTTGACTTTTTATCATTTGGACTATTAATTTCCATAGTTTTAATTGCTGCAAGAACTTAGGGGTTAATTTATACTTGTGTTGGTAGCCGCACAATGTGCTGCATTTTGGCCATGGCGAGGAAACTGGAAACCACAAGCACTTTGTGGGATGCCCACGGAGGACGGCAAACACAAAAGACTGAAGTAAATAGTCCATAATGTGAAAACAGCAGTTACTGATTCTCCCACGAAGCCCTTAAAATGACGGTCGTAGGAAACTGAGCTGTCCAAAAGCAGTACCTCTACGAAATGAAGAAACCTTTATCAATACTGTGTCACCATTATCCAAGAACTGCAGTTGCCAGACCAAGCAGGCAGAGTGGCATGCTGTCTGTCTGTCATTTCAGACATTTGTTCAGAGCAATCCTGGCATATCAGACTATTGTTTGTTCTCTGATAAAGCCTGGTTTGGTTTTTTTAATATGTCAATGCTTACAAAAAGCAGTTCCAAGTTCAGTCTACCTTATGCTATATGGTTAAACTAGAACTAGGGTGCACTATGGCTAATTCAAGGTATGATGAACAAACAAGCCGACTTATGGCTCTCAGTGTTTTTTTTATTTGACAATTATATCACCATGGCCAGAGAATAGCGCAGGTGGTGGTCCTGGGACCGTGAGTTGTGTCCAACAGCCACCACATAGGTGTCCAATAGGTCTCTTCCCAAGACGTAGTAACTGAGACACTTGCTGGAAGGTCCTGCAGTAGATAGATCCACTAGAACAGCCGTCAAGTTTGTGCACTATCAGTACAAACACACATTCAGTGCCGGTGTTGGACAAGTTGACACTAGACACCGCAGTCTGGCTAAGCACGAAGGTGGATGATGGTCTGACCACTCATTACATGTTCCCACGACATAACACTCATGGCATCAGAACCGAAGCAGACCTAGTTCTCGAACTGACCACAACAGCCTTCATCCCTAAAAGATACTTGAGATGAAGGGACAAGGGTCCAGGTTTTGCACTGGGTGCTGCTAAAAAAATTGTACGAACATCCTCCTAAATGAGATAATCTACAGCTAGTAAAAGACAGATTTATTCTGGTCATGTCCTGCAACCACAATTGTGAAGTAGGTGGGGAAAAGGGTCATGTTAAGGTGCATCCTGCACCCCGACCCCAAGTTGCTGGGTCAACGTTGTCATTCAGTCACTACAGTCTGAATGAATGTGCGACAAGATTACATCTCGCATTACCTGTGAGAGTTGTTTTGTCAGATAGGGGTTCATTTAATTCTGCTTAGTTCCATCCTGCTTCTTCCCTTTGGGAAACACCCCTCCATAACGATGACAGAGGAAAGTATTGTCCAGTAACTACTTAGCATTTAAACCTAGTCAACTCCGTACTTCCCAATAATTCTTTTCACTTTCTTCAATCAACTCTTCCTTGATATTCCTCCTCACTCTTTTATCCCCCACTTGCCATTCCAGAATCTTCTTCAGTTACCTCCCATTCTCCATTCTCATCACATGGTCATACTCTTGACTTTCTGTGCTACCTGGATTTGGCTGTTTATAGCTTTCAGATCTTCATTCCTCGTTTTGTCCAGTCTTGTTACCCCAGCATATTTATCAGAATCCTCATCTCACATGCCTGTATTCTGCTTGTATCACTCTTCCACGCTGACCCTTATTTCTGCTGCATACAACAATATAGACACTCAAAACCCACTTTATACCACTGCCGTTGGCGGATTTACAAATTTGCCGCCAGTAGGCTATTCAAATTTTGCTTCCCCTACCGACCTCTACAATTGGATACCCTAGTTCACAATCATATTTATTACAATTTTTTTGTCAATGAAATTGTAACTTTATGATTTGTGCACTGTTGTCCTAATTACACCACCTTTTTCCCGTAATCAGTATGATGTGAACTATGGGATCAATGTGTCAGTTTCTAGATTATTTTTACAACCCAACAATTTAGTTAAGATTGCACAAGAAATAGTTTTTGGGTATATTTCTGAGATATACCTGTATATAGCTAATAAAAGCTCAATCATGTACTACTAATAAGGCGGGGTAAGGTATGCCTCAATACTATTTACACAATAATGTACATTCGGTAAACGTAATTAAATAATTTTTATTGCGCTTACTTACAGTTTAAAAACAATATATTCAATTATCTGGTGACAATCAGGCTGATGATGTCAATGAAATTCAATTAATTAAGTTATGAAAGTTTTACAGTACCTTTTTGCGCGATTTTCTATTGGCAAAATCATTAATTATATTGTCGTATGAAATCTTGTTCATTAGTTCTGACTATATGCACAAAAGAACTAAGGCGTTTAGTTTTTCTTGGTTTAAGGTAGATCTTAGATAATTTTTCACCCGTTTTAAGCAAGAAAAGCTTCTCTCACCCGAACAATTTGTCGCTGGTGTACATAGAGCCATGCGAACTGCTATATCCAAGTTTGGATAAACGTTTTGCAAGTTCTGTTTTCGCAGGAACAAAGATAGACTTTTCAATGATCCAGAATCTGGTTTTACCAAATTTCTTTCAGAAGAAAGGTGGCATTGAAAATGTATGCATTCTTGAACTAAGTCAGTCTCTAAATCATTAGGATACATTTCTTCCAAGAAAAGGGCTTTTTCCATAAGGGTTGATGATGAAAATTCACTCATTTTGGTCAGAAATGAAAACTTTTCATTGAACCTGTTGTAGGCCACCTGCCGTTTTTCTAATTCAGATACAAGTCTATCAATGAGGACGAGAAATGTGTTAACCCTGAAAGTATCACTCGCAGTCATTCTCATTTCTTCATCGAGTGTTTCATAATATTTTTTTTTCTTTTCGGTTGTCTTTTTTGCATGTCTTTTGCATACTGCTTCGACACGCTTAATTCCATCGCCTTTTGTTCGAAATACTTAAAATTTTCTTGCTCAGCTACAAAAAACTTGCAAAGAGATTCGTAAAGATTGACAACAGTGATCAAATCTACGGTAGAAGCCTGAATTTAAACATTCATTTTGTTTATTTTTTCCAAAAAAACATTCCACACAACAACCATTACCGCCGTTTCCAGTTTTTCTAAATTCAAAAGTATTCCCGTTGCTTCGTTTCGCGTTACAGGCTTTTCGGTACAATCATCCTTTATTGATTCCAAAGTTTTAAGGACTTTGTGCCAACAATCTCTCAAACTTCTACATGCGTCCTCTCTAGCTGATCAACGTGTCATATTTACTCTCTTTAGCGTTTTCCCTTTCCCGATTTCAGTCATTAATTTTTGCCAGCGCTGTGTCGAACTTACAAAAAAAACGTAGATTTCTTGAAGCAACATGAAGAAGCGACAAGCTTCTGTGCAAGATTTAGCAGCCGCAGTTGCCAGTAAATTTAAAGAGTGGGCAGAGCAAGGAATGAAAAAAGCAAAATGTGCTTGGCTTTGAATTTGAGCCTGTAAACCATTGTACACACCAAACATGTTTGCGGCATTATCATATGATTGTCCACGACAGTCTTCAATATTTATGCCCAGTGTTTTGAGTTCCGAAGTAATGGCAGAAAACATTTCTTCAGCTTTATGTCCCACTGAGGGCAAAAACTTGAGAAATCTTTCACACGGTTCGCCTGTTTCCAAAAGGTATCTAATGACGAGGGTAAGTTGGTCCGCATGTGCTATATCTGGTGTTGAATTGATGATTGAGGAAAAATATTTTGCCCTTCTTATCTCGTCTCCAATGTGTTTTAAGACTTTATGACTCATATATCAATATTTGTAGCAAGAGCAGATTGCTCGTATAGTATATGCTAATGAAAAGGAGATAGTGTGTTACATATGTATATCTGTTTGGAAAGTCTTGGATATTAGTGTGAAAGTGGTAAAGTTTTATAACCAATGTGAGTTTTTTTTATTCTTTAGTTAATCTAAATTTGTCACTATTTTACATTCAGAATAACTCTAAATGCCATGTACATTGTACAGTTTAAACTTTTTTGGATTGAATATTGTGCAATAAAACTATGGGAAAAGTGTAAGACAATTAATCCTTAGAGTTTGGTATCTGTAGTATTTCTTAAGAAAATGTTTCTTGAGGTGGAAGCGTGTTCCTACATAGTTTTTGTTCACTGATATTTACAAACATTAACGGTGTTTCTCAGTGTACTGAGAAAATGCTCAATTTGGATGAATGTGAATGTATTTTTGTGACCACAAACGGTCTTTGATAAGTAACTGGTACTTCCAGATCCTTGATTCCCAAATCGTTCAATATGACTGGCTAAAAAAGGATTGAATTCAGCTAACAGTTTCAAAATCATACAATAATTTCCGTTATGCCCAATAAGTAATTTCTTCATCAATCTGGACATGCAGTAAATTATCAAGACGGCCATCAATCTCACTTCTAACTTGCAAACTAAGGATACTAGATTTATGACGCGCAGAGTTTTCATGCTGAGCTACTCGGTGTTCTACATTTTTACAGTCATTAAATCCTTCGTTCTCAAACTGAGTCTTATTCTCCAATGGACAGAATGCCAAACAGAGCCCGCAATATACAGATCTTTTACTTTCAGAATTAACCAGCCAATTTCGGTCATTCACTTCATTATTTTTCAGTTTTCTTTGGAAGATACTCACTGGCAAGAAACGACGCTGATCAGCATATATTATTTCACTTTTAGAGAAGTCACAAGACTTGTTTTGATCGAAGCCGTACCTTGCGATAATCTCCCTTAAGGTATCGTTGATTTCCCATAGCTGGATCTTTGTTTAGATTTACCGTTGTTTGCACTTGGTCATTACTTAACATCTGATTCTGATGGGCATCTTCAATTGTTATACTTATTGATGATTCCTCTACCGCCTCTACGTCAAAAACATAAATATCCGTTTTTTCAAAAGTAGATGGTTCAACAGATGACTGTTGTTGTTGGGCCGCAGAGTTCAAATCCGTTTCATCTTTTCAGATTGTATTGTGTCAGTGCATGTTGTTGAAGTTCCTGGTCTTTCAACACTACTTCCACTTCCACAAAACTGTCAATTTTTATTGTTTTACGGATAATCTGTTCTTGTTCTTCTTTTTTCATTTTGGCCTTCTTTTTATACTCAGCTCCACTAAGTCGCTTTCTCCCATCACTCATTCTAACAATTTCTTGGATTCCAAGAACTGAAATAAAAAAGATTACATTGGGAGTTTTATTTCTCGTACATCCTTTGTTCAGACTTCAGACATTGAATAGTTACCTAACATAAGTACAAGAAATTTATTTAAGTATGATATAACAAAAAAATTGAAATTTCTTTGCATAGCTTCTGAAACAGCTATTTATCAAGTTAAATTACGTCTTACTGATTCGTTACGGATGATTTATTGTAATATATTATGATTACTTACCTACTATAAGTTTCTATGCACCGGTGATATTATGCTATGAAATTATTCATACAATCCACGAAACACTTTGAAAAATTACAGCACACAACCAGAAAAAGTAAATACGGGACGGGACTTCCCTGTTTGTATCGCCAGCCGCCGCTCTATATCTATCTCTCTCGAACTCGATGCCACCACCCCGCGTATGCTTACAACAGCACAACCCCGCTTTGGCTCCCGCGGCGGCCGCACGGCGCTGCGCTTGTGCAGTCAATTTGGCCAGACACACTTAGCGAACAGTCATGTCACTCGTTCCCGCGCCACAACCAAACGCGACTACGCAAATTGTAGAAAAATTTATCTAAGTGGTGAAACATATTACATGTTGAATTGTTTGTGTGGACCTAATAACATTTAGGTATATAAATATGAATTTTTTTAATTTCTGTAAGACATAAAAAAAAATTTGGCCCCTAATTTGCCGTCCTTAAACTCTGCTGCCCTAGACTCCAGCCTACTCAGCCTGCTGGTAAATCCGCCACTGCCTTGGATTTGTGTAATACCTCTTTACTATATATCAATTATCTTGAACTTTTGTATACATACAGTGCTGTCTCAAAATTTTCAAGCATATGCAAGCAATGGGACATATGGTATCATCTTGTTCTAAGCACGTAATTTACAGAAACATGCACACAGGGCCAGCATAAGGCCTGTGTGAACTGTGCCACTGCATAGGGTGGCAGCAAGATGGGGTGGAAAATATATAATAAATAAGTGTTGGAAAAAGCAAAAAGTGATAAAATCGATATAAATTTCAGAGAAAGAGCATTGTTCTCTGTCTCTAAAAAAACAAACAATTAATAAATTTCTTCATCTTTTTTTTTACTGCTGTAACTTATCAATATCTCGTATAGAAAGTAGTAATAAATTAGATATAACACTTAGTGATTGCTCTGACACGACATGTGGCACGACAGTAGCAAACTGAGTACAGTAAATGCTCAATTCTAAGACCTTTAATGGTTCCCAGGAAAAGGGTTGTTATTTCAAAGAGGTTGTTATTAGAAAAACCTTTTCAATTAAATTTTTTTCTTGTTTCCCTATAAAAGGGTCTTTGCTTCAACAGAGCTGCTATTCTAAGGGTCTTGCAGATGAGAGTTGAATGTACTAGTGGGCTCTGAGCAATGTGAGGAATGGAGGGCGCCAACAAATGTGCCTTTTTGTTGTACCTGTGTGTCAAGCGAATTATGTTTTAAGTTGGGTTCCTCTCCCTTAGAGGACTATGTACTTAGATATTTTCTGTAAGTATAACTGAAAGTTGACTTGGAAAATGAGATCCCCTTGAACTGGAAGCGTGCGTACGTGAATCTGGAGTTAGTACAGGAAAACCACATAGCCTACATATTTGAACAGCTATATAACATGATGATGCTAATTGCTGGAGCCCCTTACAACTTGTCTGTCTTGGCTAAAGATGTAAAAGGACTGGTAGAGAAGGGTGGCTGAGTGCACAAGGAAGTGACTTTCCTCTTCTCTTCTCACCAGGGGGACTACTTGGTCAAAAAACATCCCCTGTTACATGCTAGGAGCAAGGGCACAAATACCCACAATATCACTGCTAGGGCAGTTACTCCTGACTGCATCCCAGTTACCACACAGTTATCATAGCCATACCACCAGGCAAGGGAATTTGTCCTTCACTCATCCACAAAGACCCTCGATGTTATGCCTGAAGGCTTAACAGGGGACGGCTTGCAAACTAACTTAGGACCTAACTTAAACTAACATCCATGCCTTACCTGGAGTTTGAACCCAGAACCTCCTGCACCCCCGACCAGTGGCGCACCAACCGATTGCACCACGGGAGGCCGGCTCCAAATGAAAAAGTGTTTAATACAAAAATTGTATAACTGGAAGGGTGAAATAATACTGCTGGGGAGTCAGCCTTATAGCATTATTTATTCGTGAGATACAAGTACTAACATCAGTATTTTAATTGACACCATGTATCTATTCATCAATTGTTCAATGAAGCTCAAAAAGACCTATTCAAAAATGTATCACAATGTACCAGTCAAATAAACAGATAGTTAAAAACCGCCACAGACATTGGGACTCATAAGGGTTCATGAAGACCCGTTATGCGATGCCTTGCGGCACGATTGCATTGCATGGTACAGTACAATATGACGTTGATGCTCTGTATTTGATAATAGAGGTTATGTAAGCAGTGCAGGTACCCAGAGTTGCGCACACAATTCCACAGAGGTTGTGCTTAGAGGAAACAAAGGAACACACATGACGTGACAACTACTCAATCAGTCATCCGTGTGCGGTTGAATGCAGTACACTGAAAAGTGAGAGTTGTCATAACGGAATTGTACTCCAACAACGAGAATATAGAAATGCTGCTCGTCTATGGAGAATGTAAGTTAGCAAATAAATGTGCTCAAATTTTTTTACAGAACAGTGTTGTACGTTCAAGTGAGTTTTACTGAAACATACACATACAGTTCCATTATTACCATTTTTGAGAGCTTGGTTTGCTCACACATTGTCCAGTATATTGAAGGTCGGTGTAATGCTGGTCAGTTGGAGCAACGCTACAGAGAGCGATACCCTGACAAGACCCCACTGTCCAGATGTATGTTTTCCCGTCTCGTTGGGAAGCTTTGTGTAACTGGCAGTTTGAACCCACAGCAACGCAATCGTCATAGAACTCGCACAAATGAAGCTGCTGAGGTTGCTGTTCTCGTTGCTGTAGCGGTTAATCCACACGTCAGCACACGCCAACTTGGGTTGACATCCGTGCAGTTATTGTAGATGGCCAAGATAAATGGGACAGCCTGTATGGAAAGCAAATGCTTGATAATTAAATTTTATTTAAAAGCACTGTTTTTACTCAGAATAATATTGAAAAACACGCTTGTGGCAAAATGTTATGCATTTAATCAAACAAATTGTGTTATAACTCAAATGCAGTAAAACCAAAGGAAGTAGACTTTCTCTGTCCATTGCTATATTTTTTTCTAATAATAAAGAACAGAATGTTAACTTTTTAAGATTTTGTTAAGTGATTTGTACTGTAATGTAACTTACATCTAGTCAAAAAACACTATCACTGCTACTACTCAAAGTAAAAATATTGACCTTAAAATTTTTATTATTAAAAAAAAAAGACAGCCCTTAAATTTTTGCAAATTATGATTGAACATTGTCTTATACAGGCAACTCTCAATTTAATAACCATTCAGGCTTCCCAGGAAACAAAAAAAAATTTTCAGAGGGGTCATTATTTAAATTTGGACTGATTTTGACCCATTGCCAACCCCTGTACACAAACATTGTGTTTAAATGTACACAAACATTGTGTTAAAATTGTACTTAAACCATTTTTGAATGTTTCTTATGGCAAAAATACACCTTATACAGTAGACTCCTGATTTTAAGAGGTGCCATGATTCTCGAGAATGACTTCATAAAATCAAAACTAACCTGTTGTAACCCTTAAAACATTCAAAATTGTGTTTAGTATGTTTTTCCCGAGAAGCCGATGTTTTATCGTCTCTAGCATAAAATCAGCATGATTTTTAACTGAAATGTGAATTAAATTCAAGAGGCAGACAACTTCCAAATAAAATGATGCTCCAGAACCCGCTTCTTCTAACCAAAAATATTGAAAACACAGAGTGATGCAAAGTTTTACTGAGTGCAAAGTCCATTTTTAGTAGATTCTTGCGGGATAATAATTGGAAGTATATGTTATTTAAGTTATTTATTTATTTCAATACACACGAGTCTTCTGAATAAACTGATATCCTGGAATAGTAGACACCCTTTGCCATCCAATAATGTGGAAGCACTTAGTCAGAATGCCACCTAACCTGTGGTAAATGCCAAAATACATTATATGTATTTATCATTGCTTACAGTAAAAATTTTACATGACAGTTCATTGGTAATACTTTGGTGCAGTATCAATGAAAATCAACCTATATAAAAAAAATACTTAATGTTTTCGTATTGACAATCAAAGTGCATTGATTATTTTTGCCAGCTCCTCATAATTGGATGTTGTGATATGTCAAAATGCAGAGCCTGGTGAATTTACTGTCCATTCAACATGCACGGAAGTCTGCATGCAGAGTTACCAGAAGTAAACGAGCAACCACGAATGTCATTGCAGTAACTGTTCGAGACGGACTAAACTGGATTCCAATCAGTACTTACAGATATTGATTGATTATGCACTGTTGAGAACTCTGCAGCTGACGTCATTTTTCTGTGTTACAGGGAAACCTACCGCAGCGACGCTCGTCGCCCCGGCAGAAGGGACCTGGTGCCCCTTGTGTGAGATGCACTTCACCAGCAGCTACAACCTGAAGATACACATGCGGGACACCCACGGGACAGGCAAAGGCCCGCTGGAGTGCCCCCAATGTGGTGCAGTGCTCAATAATCGAGGCAGTCTGCGAATGCACATGTACGACCAGCACATCAAAGAGCTCATGTGAAGGCTTGGCTTTAGAGGCATTCTGTAGTTTAACTAGAAATCAAATTTTATTCAGTATTTCTCACTAGTACAGTGGAGTCCTGCTAATCCAAACCTTACCAATCCGAAAATCCGGTTAACCCAAATGAGAGTGGGTGAGAAAAACAATAAACATAAATGCAAAATCAATTCTAATTTCTTTATTTTTGCAATGTATTAATACAGTGCAGGAAAGCTAGAATGTTCAAATTTTTGCACTGTCCTTTAGTCAGAAAGAGTAGCTTTTCCTATGCTGAATTCCACAGATAAATTTGTTGCACTCTCGCCTTTGTCTGGTTTACCCATAAGGATATGTGCAGTGTTCTTCTGGGTGCTAGCCATTCTGAAACCACAAAAATTACAATTTATACTTGCATAAAATCGTAAAATTACTCAGCACTTTAACAGTGTTTACAAGTGTACTGAAAGAATGATAGCAGTCAACTAAACTAAGAGATGCACAGCTTGCATATGTAATAACTCGCCGCTCGGACAGTGGTACCTTAATTACGGATAGTCACCACCCGCCATCACTGTGTATGCAGGCGAGTATCCACGCTCGCCGACTTGTTAAAGGTCACGGCAAACTTTAAATTTACTGCTTGCTTCCGCATTGCAGGAAATATTTTGGTTAATCGGAAAACCTGGTGATCCGAACAGGCCTCGGCCCCAATTAGTTTGGATTGACGGGACTCCACTGTATTTGCTGTGGTGCCTCAGTTGGTACAGAAAAGAAAAATTCATTTAAGTTTTGTGATGCACACTAATGGGAGTGGGAACTTTTGAGTAAGACTTCCACCTTCTCACACAAAAAAAATAAAACAATCCATTTATGGGTCAATTAGTTATAGTCTAATTGCAGTTTCTTCACACTTTTTTAATCAAACCTTTGAAAAATCACTTGATGAATGGCGCGCTTGGTTGTTTCCTAGCTATGTCATGTTTTACAACTGTTGTTGATATATAGAAGTACCTCATTTTTGGTTAAATTGAACTTTTACTTATATTTTACAAATAAATTATAACATTTCACTTATAATTATAAAAACAGGGAGAAAATAGGCACGTTAGTAATGCATAGTAAGAAATAGTTCATATGCAGAATATTGTTACACTGAGTGTGCACGAATGCCTTGTGTTGCCCCTGTGGTATAATCTTCTCGACTTGGTTAAGCTTTGTTTGCGCGAGGCAGAGGAATATCCTGGAAGTATAATTTTAGCAGGGCTTCAGAAAAGTGTGAAGTAACGGTGAATGGACTATACACAATAGTTCTCCAGGGTCAGTAATTTGCACATGGATGTCTCTTTGAGAACAGTGTGGTGGATGGAAGACAGGTATTACAGGTTTACCTCAGAGGACTTCCGTTTCCTTAATCAATAAGCATTCCACTGCTGCTCATTTACTATTATTAAATACCTGTGGAAGTGACGTGTCCACTGCTAAGAGGCTTTGCACAGTTTCAAAACAAAGGTTGATGATAATATCCATTCCTGCAACATTTTTCACGTAAGGTGTGCAGGGCTTGTCAGTCGTGGATGTGCCACTGCCTGGGTTTGAATAACTGGCTTTGACTTAACGTCGTTCCAGCACCCATTAGCATCATGATACTAACTGCCTAAATATTTTTTTCATTCTATACAACAGTAGGTACCTACCATGTTTATGCAATTTGTCTTTCAGCGTACTAAATATGCTATACAATACGTAATTCACATTGTGCAATAGAAATAGCAGTTCTCTTGTTAAAACTACATCAGGCAACCTCAATGGAAGTGAATGTTGCCAAACAATGCTGCAAACTTACAAAATATTTTTTAAAAAATGTGACCATGAAGGTAGGTAGGTGAAGGTAGGTAGGTGGTTGGTAGGTAGGTAGGTAGGTAGGTAGGTAGGTAGGTAGGTAGGTAGGTAGGTAGGTAGGTAGTTACATAGGTATGTAGGTAGTTAAGTTGGTAAGTAAGTAGGTAGGGCTTAACATCTTGTCAACAGCAAGGTCATTAGATATTAAGCAAGTTGCTCAGATAAGCAGGAGGAACAAGGAAGGAATTGACCATACCTGTAGTAAATAACATTCTCAGCATTCACCTGGAGTGATTTCTAAAAACCATGTAAAACTGAAATCAGGATGGCTGGACCAGGAGTTAAACAGTCACCCCAGATGTGAGTTCACTGGTTTAGCGCTGTACACAGATGTTGAAGACACAATTCTATAAACAACAACAAGATCATAGCTTGTGGTATCAACCAGATTATTACATACTACATGTGTAAATATTTAGAAATAGAATTTAACCTAGCATTACAAATAATTATATCCATGATTTATTGAAGACATCTGATACATTACATGGTAATAGCCCAGATCCAAACTGGAACACTTTGCAATAAAACTTTGATCCTTATTTCTACAAGTTGATGTCTATAACTTGACCCAGACAATGGTGGGTCACATGAATAAAGTTGAGCAGGTGCTCAAATGTGGAAAAACATAAGCAGGAACCCGCGTGCATATGAATAAAACAGGACATGCGCACTGACTTAACTGAACACCTGCTCACAGTCAATCAGCAATTTCTATTCATACCAAATTGAGGACATGCTCATGCCGTGAGTACGTGCTGAGCGTGCTCAACTAGCGCCTCCTCAAGAGAACCCGCTCAACTTTGTTCAAACGACCCAATGATAGATGTCTTACCAGGCTGCCTGCTTGCTGAAGAAAAACAACCATAATTTATAAATATTTTCCTAAAATAAAATTTTTCCTGTAGTAACAGTAGGAAATCAAAAACTTCCTACCTATGTATGTTGAATAACTCACATTATTGTACAATATTGCAACATCACTTTTAAGTAGAAATGAAATGGCTGTAGCTCAAGGTATGTTAATAAATAATTATATTGACAATGTGATTTCTACTTTTTTTTCCTTATGATAAGCTGCTGATAATTTTATTAAGTAGGTAGTAGATAGATAGGTAGGTAAGTATAAAACTCAGCGAATAAATTTTTTTCAGGCATTAAAACTTTTACTAAGGTAATTGCTACTTGTGAAGAAACACTAACATTACAACAATACTGTTACGAAAACACAGCTAATGCCAAATAAATTGTACTTAACCAAAATTTGCCTCAGTCATACAAATCTTACACCGAAACGTTATTCCCTTTGTGCAAATAAAGAGTTCCTTTTAATACAAACAAATTTTAAAAGCAACCTACTTATACAGGAGGTTTTGTAATTGCATGAACAAACCCCACTTGCTTATTCGTCACAACAAAATAAAGCAAAAATATATATGTATCAAATTTTAAGGCCTGTTAAATTGTGTAGGAAAAATGTGGAACAATGAGGGTTTTCAGCAGGAAATGGCCCCACGGAAGGGTGCCAATTTAATGCATGTTGGCTGGGTGGTCTTGGGTTAATCGAAGTTTTGAGGGGCGGTAAAAAACATTGTTAGGTGGGTTTGGAGTTGAACACCCAACTAGGAACCAGACGCAGTCGGCAGGCTGTGTCGATTACTGCTGATGATGATGATGCTAATGATCTCAGGGTACAGCAGGCCATTTGCCCAAACGTACGCAGTCCCTCTGTGAAATTATTGGATGATGAACCCCCCTGGACAGGAAAACCAGGCGTTCCCTATGCCTGATACTTATGTCGAAATGAAGTGGTCCTATTCAGGCTGACCCATATGCCTTTCACTGATAAAAGCTCAGTGTTGAGCACGCTGGTTATCAAGGTAGATTATGTGAAATTACGGGGAAAGCGGGTTTTTGGGGGACCCGGACACCGAAACGCTTGAAGGCAGTGCTTGAAATGAAAAACACGAAGTTTGAAAACTTGCGTGTAATTACTCTTGCACAAAACTTTACATCACTCTAGGTGAAAACTTTACACGGGTTCTGGCTTGCGGCCCACCAGATAGGCAAAACTGCGAAAGTACACAGGTGTGCACAACAATGAATTACTGGTGTGTTAAGCTTCCCCGGGCGATGCTATNAAAACTGCGAAAGTACACAGGTGTGCACAACAATGAATTACTGGTGTGTTAAGCTTCCCCGGGCGATGCTATTCCAGGGGAAGAAGGGGTGGCGTTCCCGGGTGCAGAAAAGAACAGGTTCCAGTGAGTTACATCAGACCATTGCAGCTAAAGATGATTGGTGTGAAAACATGCACCCGGAGCACCCCTTGAGACACTTTACTGCGACTGAATCTTGCGAGCTCGCGAGGCGTGGACTATGGCAGCACGTGGTTCGCCCTGCACTACTTTCTGTTGAACTAAAACACTTGCACAAATAAATGGACATGAACCCTTGCATAAAACATGAGTAAATAAATACATTATATTACACTGCACATGAACAAATACTATTTAAAAGTGGATGGTATGAAATGAGGGTGNTGAGTAAATAAATACATTATATTACACTGCACATGAACAAATACTATTTAAAAGTGGATGGTATGAAATGAGGGTGAAACAACTGAGATGGAAAATACGTAAATTTTCAAATAAACATTATTAAATCACTGAAATGCTTATAGGGGTGTCTTTGAGCGTCCACATGCCTGGTGTGTCTTTCTGTTGCTTTTAATTNATTAAATCACTGAAATGCTTATAGGGGTGTCTTTGAGCGTCCACATGCCTGGTGTGTCTTTCTGTTGCTTTTAATTATTTGATCTTAATTGCCCTATAATTAATGTGTGCCGAGTCCATCATAACGCACCCTCGCCCACCAGGTTGGGGGGTGGTATGAAGTTGCGCGGCATTACTCTGCACTCTCCTGCTCTAGTACGACACTGCCCGCGGCACTGCACTGTGCACTGAGGGCACGCTGGTGCCGATTGATGCGGTGGACGCACGTCGTGGCAAACAGTCTGGAAGGCAGGATGCTGTCCTGCATCAGTTTATTGTATAAAATACATCAGAATGGCAATAAGTACACCCCTCTTGAATTTGGAGCAGAAAAACGAAGTAATTGCACATTTTACAAAAAGGATCTACAATCAAACCATGTACTTCTGGATAACGTGTGGATGGACAAAGATCTCTGACCATTGTTATACTGTGTACCATATAAGAAGGCCACATTCTTGACAGTTGACAATCGCCGCATCTTTTCGTTTATATGTATCCATTCGCCATCAACTGGTGTGTCAAGTATAGGTTTTGATGCGGCGAGTCAGCACGTCCAGGAGGTGCTGCTACATGTGGCAATTGGTGAACTTCTTGGGTGGCGCTGCATTCGTAAACGGAGCTTGGTGGACGTGTGTAGGGTTGTTCGTAAACGCTGTACACAAAATATATGTTACTTTAAAAATTATACAGAGCTCGCGGGAAAATAAAACCATTTGTATATGCGCGTAAATACGTTATTTTGAAAACAATAAAACTATAATATGTTTCTGGGTGTAGTTCGGGATATGGATAACAGATAGCGTGGAAGGGCGTGTTGTAAAAGATGGTGCGCCTATCCCTCACAAGATGGCAGCACATGGTTGGAGAGTCTGGAAACTTGAAAAAGGTTTCTATTTTTTCGTTACATTTGGATACGGATCGTTTTATTGTGCATCTCATTTTGAACACCTATACATTACTATTTTATATCGAAGTTTTGTTTCTAAAACTAAAAACTGCTGTTTTATAACCACGTCAAATAAAATGTATTAATTTATCTACGAACTCTTTCTTATCCGCGTATTTTCTGCTTGTCTGATGTGCGCCGGCACTGCTCTCAGAATAGCCAACGCAATATTAATTTCTGTTTCTTTCGTGCATCAGCTGATACAGGATTTTGTAAATGGCACGTTGCTTGTTGTTAATACATTAAGTTGCCACTCACTGACTGTCAGAATGTGACCTTCTTATATGAAATGAATTATATGTCTNTTGTTGTTAATACATTAAGTTGCCACTCACTGACTGTCAGAATGTGACCTTCTTATATGAAATGAATTATATGTCTGTCTCCATCATCAAATTAATTTGTGAAAATAAAGGGGTTGTAACCCTGATTGTGCAGAAAATTCAGTGATATTGGAGGTTTAGTTAATTTTTATGACAGATTAAAATTAACATTTTGAAATAAATTAAAATTGTCTGTCATTCCCCTAAATCAAATACTTTTGGAAAAATCCATACACAAAGTTCATAACTTTAAAATACTTAAACTGAAAGAGAACAAAAAAAAAAGGGATGGGCTTAGGAAAATGACACAAAAGTCTGTATTTGTTTATTTGATTGGGTTAATTCATAATCTGTCATATGAAAATCAATACGCCATCAGTATTACAAATTTGCATGCAAAACCAGGGTTGCACTCCATATTTTCAGGTGTAGAGTTTGTCCACGTAATTATGTTACATCTTGTATAATTCTTAAATCTTCAACAAGTAGCTTTCCATTTTTGCTTTTAGGCTAACGCAAATGTTACTTCCACACAAACATGTACATAACTCAGAACAAGCACCATACTTGGCACAATTTTTTAAATNCTAACGCAAATGTTACTTCCACACAAACATGTACATAACTCAGAACAAGCACCATACTTGGCACAATTTTTTAAATCTAAACATATGTTTATATTTATGAAAAACTTTACATCAATATTTTATGCAAAACTGAGGATCTACACTTGACTTGTATGCTACTTAAGNAAAAACTTTACATCAATATTTTATGCAAAACTGAGGATCTACACTTGACTTGTATGCTACTTAAGATCAACTCAGTTCAGACAACCTATGTTCAAATTTACTTAAAAAAAATCCATATCCTTTATTATTTAATTATTGGGTAAAAATTTATCCAGATCAGACTCAAAATAAAATTGTAGTCGTCGTTCTTGTTACTACGGCTATTTGGTAAAACAAACAATAGCCTATTGACGTGTACTCGTTTAGTTTTACTCAACTTTGCCAAATAGTTGCATGCTATAATATTATTTATGTTGACAAACTTTACTTCATCCATTGTTTGCTGGTAACAGTGTAATAAGGCGAAATGTTTCAGGTGCACTTGACACATTGTAGTTCACAAATAGTTTGTCAGTTTCCTAAGCTTATAACGCACCGTTTAGTAGTAATTGAGACTTGAACATCCAGGAGCAAGCAAATTAATTCTTAAGTATTTGCGAACAAAAAACCTATTTCAAGTTGCATTCCTTTAAACTTTGGTGCTACGACTGCAGCAGTACTGAGACTCGGATATAGGTCATGTAACATTTCCACATAACGACTTGATTTGATAAGGTCGACATTATGTTCACTCAAAACTGCACATACTTTTTCACTCTATTCTGTAGGGATATGGAGTGTTTTTTCACGAACCCTGGTCGTTTGAAGGCGTTCTCAGTTTCGCCTATCTCACAATCCACAACTTCATAGTATATCTTTCTACACAAGTCTTTCATTGTAGTAAACTACTTGGCTCCTGCAGGACTTGTATGCCCGATGTATTTTGGTACATGCTTGTGTGAAGGAAGTGAGCAAGAATGGGATTAAATTCACTAATTTGTATTCCATAATGGTAAAAAATGCATTGAAACTGTCTTTGGTACACTTTGCTGTCAGATATTCCAGTGCTGTGTCCAATACAACGCTCAGTTTTTCTGTCTCATCAAAAACTGATAAACACACAAGAGGCGTAAAATATGTTTCTGTTTTTNAGTGAGCAAGAATGGGATTAAATTCACTAATTTGTATTCCATAATGGTAAAAAATGCATTGAAACTGTCTTTGGTGCACTTTGCTGTCAGATATTCCAGTGTTGTGTTCAATACAACGCTCAGTTTTTCTGTCTCATCAAAAACTGATAAACACACAAGAGGCGTAAAATATGTTTCTGTTTTTNCAATACAACGCTCAGTTTTTCTGTCTCATCAAAAACTGATAAACACACAAGAGGCGTAAAATATGTTTCTGTTTTTCAAATCTGGGTGAAATTTTGCGGATACAATTCATCGTGCTACAAGATATTTATAGCACTCACGAAAAAAATTTCCGATACAGTATTTTCTTTGCCCCCTCTTACCCCTCCGTTAATGTTCAGAGAGGAGGCGATATACCCTGGCCTCCTCCTAGTGTTGTGCCCCTGCCATACATAACATATAAATTGTTCCCAAACATTGCTACTCGTAATTTTCTCTGCTTTTAAATGTGTGTCATATGTCATACATGTATTTCATGCACTTTTGTGTAATATATAGGGGAGGTGGGGGCATAACCACATATGGGGGCACAACCGTTTTCTACCATTTCGAGTGTTTTTTTGTTGAAAAGCAACATTTTTTTCGTAATGGTCACACCTTATCAATGGCCGCTCTCTTGTCATGTTGTGTCAGTGTCGTTGGTTGTGCGAAGAAAAAGTTATTTGCATTTTTGTGAAATTTGGTAAGTTTTTTATAATTACGTTACAATTTTATACATGCGATAGGTACACCGATTACTAGTTTTATGATTGAGTGATTTACTAAACTTGTGAGCTCTTTATTGCGCTTTGTTTACATCGTTTGTTCGTAACCTAACCTAAAAATACCAGACACAGCGAACGTCTAATTTCAAAATGAGTACCTGGGGCAAAACCACATAGGGGCACAACCACATAGGGTGCGGTTGTGCCCCTAAAATATTTCTATATAATATTTTTGTTTAATGCTTGTTATTTTGTGTTTCTAGGTACAACAGCAGGAAATCGTTTTTGATAATGGTACGGAACTACGTGCGGCGCACAACGCGGCAGTCGTGGGATGAATCTGCCATGAAAAGTGCGGTTGAGGCTGTTATTAATAAAGAAACGGGCTACAAAAAAGCGTCCAAGAATTTTAATGTGCCTATTAGTACTCTTAGAGACAGAGTAAAAAAAGTTAAGAATGGGTTGGATATTGAAAACAGCGGAGCTAAAGGGCTTGGGAACTTCAAAACTGTTTTTACAAAAGATCAAGAAAAAGAAATGGTGGATCACATTCTGCAGCTGGAAAGCCGTCTGTTTCCCATTACTGTGAAGGATTTGCGAGAAATTGCTTTCAATTTAGCAGAAAAAAATAACATACAACATGATTTTGATAAAGAAACTGGGATGGCTGGGTACACATGGGTC